>JAFBJU010000574.1:286341-312127 GCA_016785305.1 Colistium nudipinnis | reverse complement strand
AGACATTTTAATTTACGTCTTTGCAGACATTTTAACAACTCTACAACCATCCAACCGAATCTTTGTTTGCTTATATTATTTTGTTGACACTATGACAGTTTTGCTTTCTAGGTTGTTGTTTTTTTTTTGACTGGATTGTGGTTTCAGGTGTCATCGTGTTATTTAGTCATGTGATTGGTGTGAATTGAAGGGGGGGGGGGTGGTCGAACTTCTACACTTGATGACAGCGGAATAATCTCCATGACAACCGAACAAGCTCCACCCACTTTAACGCTGCAAACTGCAGATGAAAGCTGCGGAACATTTTAGTGAGTGGACCATGAGTAGAGGTTACAATGATGAACAATGCAAGTATGCAACTATATTTCAAGGTCAAGGTGGATTTGCAAATGTGTCTGTATTGAGTCCTATGACAATGGTTAACCTAAAACTGTTCTCACCATATCCTTCATTGTCCCTCCTTGTTTTAAATATACATTCTTTAACAGATTATCCCGCATGTGTCCACACCTCTCCATTCTCCTAGTTTCTGGACTAACATATGGCCTCCTGGGGAACACGCTCAACCTGAACCCAGACATCACGGTACAACCTGATGATATACTGTGGAAACATAATGGCAACAAAGTGATAGAGTTCAATGGCAAAGAGGAACGGGTGTACAAGCGATTTCAAGACAGAGTCACTCTGGACTGGGTCACTGCTGAACTAGATATCATCGACCTCAGATATGAGGACGCCGGAGAATACGTCGTGGAAACATACACAAATAAGGAGATACGGCAGTTCAGTTTTCAATTAAAGGTCATAGGTATGTTGTTTTTACTACAGTGGCTTTATATGTAGATACTGTTAGATGATGAGTACTTGCAAAAAACATGGAGAAATTCTTAAAATTGTGTATGAACATTTTAAGACAATTTCTGTATTTCAACAATTTTCCTTTATTTAGAATGTTTCTCAGTTACAAAGACATTTTACAAATCTCCTCTGTCGTACGTGACAGTGTCATATCAGTGATTGTAACAGATTTACCAGACCGAAAGGAGTGACTCACCACACTCATATAGAAGTTGATCAAGATACTTGATCATCCTTTAATATGTAACCTAATGTTTTTATATGATGGTCATGGTATAGGTTCAGTGACTACTCTGTACAAAGTATGAGCCAATCATTGTTTAAATTTTTTTTTGTTGTATTTAATTGTTGTATTTTAACATACACAATTAGTAATAAGTATATATTTGAAATATAATTAAAATATAACATTCAGGTAATTCAAATGTAATATTATGAAATATAATATAGTATAATACAAAATAATTAGTTTACTCTTTTATGTTGCATTAATGTTTGTATTTGTTTTTATTTATAAATGAATTTAGGCAAGGTTCCCATACCTACCATATCCTGTGACATGAATAATGGCAGCTCCGGGACACATGGAACCCAAGCAACGCTGACATGCTCTGCAGAGCCTACAAACCAGCGTCCCTTAATGGTGTATGAGTGGGAATCAGGTGGAAATGTGATCCCTGGCCCAGAGTTAAAAATATTACTGCAGGATGAGCATGATGATCAGTTATACACATGTAGGGTGAGCAACCCTGTGTCCAATGAAACAACCACGTTTAATGCAAGGAGCTGCTACTCTGGTAAGATATCACTCAAGTCTGGTTTCTACTATATATTTAACCTTTTCAGTTTATTTTGAAGAATTTGTCATTTGGAGCAAATATACTGCTGACACAAACAACCCAAATTACCGATCAAGCGTCCCTGTAATAAATTATATTACATATTATATGTATATTAAATATTACATTTATTTCATACTTTCACACAATGGATACTTCCTTTGGTTTTTAATTCAAGGCAGACAACAGATTTCATGTTTATAAATCTAGACTGACATTTTCACACCTAAAATGTTTCACATGAGTTATAAATGTTGAAGTAATAAATGGAATGTCATAAGAATTTGCCATAACGTTGTCTTTTGTGTTTCTGTGCAGATAAAAGTTCAGCTACAGCAATCATTGTCAGCCTGCTCACCATCTTGATTGCAATATTTGTGATTGTGGGCATACTTTTCTGCAGAAAAAAACAAAAAGGTACAGTTTAAAAAAAGGCTAGACTATGTGCTCTTCAGAGACCAAATTGTCTTCCAAGTGCAACAAGCTGTTGATGTGCAGTAGTACTCAAAGCAAGCCATTGTTTTTACAGATTCTCATCCCACAACATAAAATTACTGTTTTTCTGTTTAGCTTGTTTTGCAAAAAGAGATGTGGAGGGACAGAAGCCACCAAGAACAACACAAGGTATGTAATTGATTTTTTTCAGTGGTCAGTCAAAGAAGGCCAACAACAAATATATAATAATATGTATGAGTCTATACAAATATTTAAAATTAATTGGGTTTCACAAAATCAGAAATACCACCAATTCATTTCTAAATCGTTTGCAGTGTAATTTCACTATATCACAATATTCTGATGAAGGTATTATTTGCAGAATCGAGCTACAAATTAGCTTATGTAAGTATTTATATTGGAGCACAAACCTTAAAGGATGCAATTTTAATCTTCCGGATGAATATAAAAGCTAAACAATAAACAATGCCAATTCCTTAAAGAAATAAGTGCAATCATAATTTATATACTTTATTGATGTCATTGTCCAATCTCGAATCCAATGTTGTGTTTTTTTCCATTCTTGCTCATAAACTGCCTCATATTTATTCCATTTCATATATTTTGTCGTTTACCTTTGTCAGCTCAACTTGAGGAACATGGAGCTCTATTAGCGAAATCACCGACACTCACGTCTCCTCAGAGACTTTACTTGCCCCAAGATGATGGGAATGTATATAGTAATCTACCTGCTACCAATCACAACGAAGACATGGATAAAGAGCCAGGTAAAGGCTGATTAACCCTCCTGTTATGTTGGGGTCTATTTGACCCGATACTATGATTCTACTGATCTAAAATGCTATTTCTCAAAAAGAAGAAAAGACTGAAATTTCATGACTTTTCCCAATTTTGGGTCTCAAACCTATGCAAAAAAAAAACCTACTTTCTCGGATATTTTATTTTCTCTGAGCCCATTTAGTATACATCGGTTATGCTTTGGGTCATATTGACTCGAATATCTAGAACCCGGTTGAACCATTCTGGTGACCTGTAAACAAAATGAAACTAACACACATATTCAGGACAAACACTCTGCATCTAGTGTGAGTGAGAAATTGAAGTCTAAAAATGGTAAGTTATGGACATCATCCCCATGTACAAGCAGAGCTGGGCTATCAAATTCAAATGCCATCAAAGTGACACCTGGGCCTACCAGATATGTGGTCGCCTGCATTGATGATATAAAATCAACATTTGATCTCTTCCTACCACCAATTGACCGTTGAACAAAATAATTCTGTATTGATCAACATGGAAAGAAGTTTTTTATTTGGTTAACTGTGGAAAGTGATTGTTTCAGTTGACTTGCAAGCAACCTATGGATCGTGGTTGTTGTTAGCTTGAGTGTACAAATCCAAAGGAGAAACATCTGCTAGTTTTTCGGAATGCAAGAAGGCAATATACCCAACGACAATGTAATTGGAAAAAATTCACATGATCGTTAGAGGGATATGCTTTGATAACCGGGATACCAGACCCAGTTGTCATGAAAGAGATAAAATAGCTGCAATTATAGAAGTGTTGGATAAATGGGCTGAAAGTCTGCTTTGGCTGTAGAATCCAAGGGAAAACATAACTGTTGATAAACATTTTGTCCCCTGGAGGGGACGCTGTCACTTCAGACAGTATATCTCAAACAAGCCAGCCACATATAACATCAAAATATGGGTAGCTACTGATACTCAATCCAGCTATGCATGGAATATGCACGTTTATACTGGAAAGTAAGCTGGAAATAATAATAATAATAATAATAATAATAATAATAATAATAATAATAATAATAATAATAATAATAATAATAATAATAATAATAATAACAATAATAATAATAATAATAATAATAATAATAATAATAATAATAATGAATGTTTCTAATGTTTATTTTCATAGAATCTTTGAATAAAATAAAAGTTAGTATTTAGAGGAACAAAACCTCTGCAAATAAACACATTTAATCCATTTAGGTAGGAGTACTGAAATATGTTAATATTTAAACCAACATTAAAAACCTCTCAAGATTCATTTAAGGGATCACACACATGTCATGGTATGTGCAAATGTTTTATTTTTATGGTCATTTTGTATACAGTTGTGAGGAGAAAGATGAAATTATAGACGTATGCCACAAAGAGATTACACAAGCAAAACATTTATTTATCAGTAATACACAGAATTAAAAGTTGTACATATGCACTTTGCTGATTGTGACTGTTCTTTTGCAGGTTTTGTCCAAAAACTTATTGGTGAAATTGAACAAAAGAAAGGTGAACAGAACCCGACACGGACAGGTGACTTTTTGTAATTCAAAACAGGTTTAGAAAGTGTTGGATCAACTTTTAACTGTAATAACAGGCAAACAGCGCACCGTTCTTTTTTTGTTCTAGTGGAATATATGGAACCTTATATGAATTATTACAATGACGCGTTTTTTTTATGTAACCCAAATCTTCAATTCATGATTTTAATGAAAAGGGACAATTCACATCATGTCATATAAATATGCCAGATTTAGGAATACGGGCAATTTGACATCTGCAATTTATTTAGGTAACATTAATAATCCATTATGGAAAATGATGCTAACTTATCTTTTTTTAATGTTATTGATTTTTTACTACTTGATCAATATCACATGTTGCTTCTATTTGACTTCCACTTGCCCTGACTCCTTTGTTTCAGGTTTCAGGAAAATTGAAGTTTCTCCATCCCCTCTGGGTATAAAACTGTCCTCTCAGCAGGATCAGAGCAATCTCTCCATCAGTTACAAAGGGGACCCAGATGAAGATCAGCGCAGTGGACCTTCAGAGAGTCTTTATGGCTCAGCCCAGACTGAGGTGAAGATGGACATGAAGAATCTTCAGTCTCCTACCGCAAATAGCGTCTCCCCTCCCATTACTCAGCCACATGCCCCTTGGACTCAAGGCTCTCCAGATATGAGAACTCCTAACACTGCTGGTGAGTCCAACTCTGATCAAGTTAATGGAGAAACGTCAGATGAAAAATTAAGAGAATCAAAGTCGTCAGGCTCAGAGAAAAGCGTAGAATCAGACAGCTCTAGCCAAGAAAAACAACTTCTCAGTAAACAGTTTAATTCAGAATCTGCTTCACGTCAAGAAGATTCAAACTTGTCACAGGAAGAGACACACACAGGAGAAAAGAATAATCCAGAGATGGACAAAACTGTTTCTGAAACAAAAAATAAATCAGATCATGGAAGTGACAACGAAGAAATAGACACACCGCAGAATCCACCTTCAGATAGCTCCCAGAATCCCATTCACTTCCAGCCTATGATTCTGCCAGATGACTAAATGGCACAAGCAGTGACAGGTAGTGGACTGAAATAAGTTAATAATAAAACCTACATTAAAAACCTCTCAAGATTCATTGAAGGGATAACACACACATCATGATATGTGCTAATGTTGTATATTTATGGTCATGTTGTATACAATTGCACTTGAGCAAAAACATGTATTTATCATCAGTAATACACAGAATTAAAAGTTATACATATGAACTTTGCTGATTGTGACTGTTGATCCTTTGCAGGTATTTGCCAAAAACGGATCAAAAGGAAAGTGAACAGACCCCGACACGGACAGGTGACTTTTTGTAATTCAAAACAGGTGTAGAAAGTGTTGGATCAACTTTTAACTGTAATAACATGCAAACAGCGTTTGTTTTTTTTCTAGTGGAATATATAGAACTTTATATGAATTATTACAATGTCGCGTTTTTTATGTAACCCAAAACCTCAGTTCATGATTTTAATTAAAAGGGACAATTCACATCATGTCATATAAATATGCCAGATTTAGGAATACGGGCAATTTGGCATCTGCAATTTATTTAGGTAATATTAATAATCCATTATGGAAAATGATGTTGACTTATCTTCTGTCTATTAATGTTGTTATTGATTTTTTTTTTTTTACTACTTGATCCATATCACATGTTGCTTCTATTTGACTTCCACCTGCTCTGACTCCTTTTTTTCAGGATTTGAGGACAAGGAAAAGAAAACAGAACGTTCTCCATCTCCTCTGGGTAGAAAACCGTCTTCTCAGCAGGACCAAGACAATTTCTCCATCGAACACAAAGAAAACCCAGATGAAGATCAGCGCAGTGGACCTGCAGAGAGTCTGGATGGCTCAGTCTCTGAAAAGGCAGATGAACTATACAAATTATTTAATTGGCAAGTATTCGGCAGACAGGGGCAGTTTGTTTATTCATTTATTTTCTCTTTTACTCTATTTCAGGAAGAGGAGAAGATGGACATGAAGAGACTCCTCCAGCCTCCTTCAGCAAATAGCCTCTCTTCTCCCTCTAGTCAGCCAGATACCCCTTTGACTCAAAGCTCTCCAGATATGGGAACTGCTGAAAACACTGCTGGTGAAGACATGGAAGTGTCACACTCTGATCAAGTTAATGGAGAAACTTCAGTTGAAAAATTAAGAGAATCAAAGTCGTCAGGCTCAGAGAAAAGTGTAGAATCAGACCACTCTAGTGAAGAGAAACAACTTCTCAGTAAACAGTTTAATTCAGAAACTGCTTCACGTCAAGAAGATTCAAACTTGTCACAGGAAGAGACACGCACAGTCTCAGTAAACAGTTTAATTCAGAATCTGCTTCACGTCAAGAAGATTCAAACTTGTCACAGGAAGAGACACACACAGGAGAAAAGAATAATCCAGAGTTGGACAAAACTGTTTCTGAAACAAAAAATAAATCTGATCATGGAAGTGACAATGAAGAAATAGACACACCGCAGAATCCACCTTCAGACAGCTCCCAGAATCCCATTCAGAGCCCCACGCTACAGAAAACAGACAGCAATGAAACTAATACTCCTGAAGAGACTCTGGACTCTGCCCAGCAGCCTGATCCAGACCAAGGACCAGAGAGCACGACCAGGCGTGACCCAGAGGACTCAGACAGTAGCACAGCAGTGGCAGATACAGGTGAGAGTGAAGTTAGACCTGAAAGCAAAAAGGAGGCCTATTAAAGCCTGAGTGAGGATAGAGAGGGAGAAAAGAAACTGCAGGTGTTGAATAGATCTTATACAACTTGTCTTTCTGCAAATAAAAAAAGAAGGAAGCTGAGACTGTCTATTAATGTTGTTATTGATTTTTTTTACTACTTGATCCATATCACATGTTGCCTCTATTTGACTTCCACCTGCGCTGACTCTTTTTTTCAGGATTTGAGGACAACGATAAGAAAACAGAACGTTCTCCATCTCCTCTGGGTAGAAAACCGTCTTCTCAGCAGGACCAAGACAATTTCTCCATCGAATACAAAGAAAACCCAGATGAAGATCAGCGCAGTGAACCTACAGAGAGTCTGGATGGCTCAGTCTCTGAAAAGGCAGATGAACTATACATAATTATTTAATTGGCAAGTATTCGGCAGACAGGGGCAGTTTGTTTATTCATTTCTTTTCTCTTTTACTGTATTTCAGAAAGAGGAGAAGATGGACATGAAGAGTCCACTCCAGTCTCCTTCAGCAAATAGCCTCTCTTCTCCCTCTAGTCAGCCACATGCCCCTTTGACTCAAAGCTCTCCAGATATGGGAACTGCTGAAAACACTGCTGGTGAAGACAAGGATGTGTCACATTCTGATCAAGTTAATGGAGAAACTTCAGATGAAAAATTAAGAGAATCAAAGTCGTCAGGCTCAGAGAAAAGCGTAGAATCAGACAACTCTAGTGAAGAGAAACAACTTCTCAGTAAACAGTTGAATTCAGAAACGGCTTCACGTCAAGAAGATTCAAACTCGTCACAGGAAGAGACACGCACAGTAGAAAAGAATAATCCAGAGATGGACAAAACTGTTTCTGAAACAAAAAGCAAATCAGATCGTGGAAGTGACTACGAAGAAATAGAAGCACCGCAGAATCCACCTTCAGACAGCTCCCAGAATCCCATTCAGACGCCCACGCTACAGAAAAAAGACAGCAATGAAACTAATACTCCTGAAGAGACTCTGGACTCTGCCCGGCAACCTGGTCCAGACCAAGGACCAGAGAGCACGACCAGGTGTGACCCAGAGGACTCAGACAGTAGCACAGCAGTGGCAGATACAGGTGAGAGTGAAGTTAGACCTGAAAGCAAAAAGGAGGCCAATAAGAGTGAGGATAGAGAGAGAGAAAAAGAAACTGACGGTGTTGAGTAGAATTTATATGACTCAAAGCTCTCCAGATATGGGAACTGCTGAAAACACTGCTGGTAAAGACAAGGACGTGTCACATTCTGATCAAGTTAATGGAGAAACTGCAGATGAAAAATTAAGAGAATCAAAGTCGTCAGGCTCAGAGAAAAGCGTAGAATCAGACAACTCTAGCGAAGAAAAACAACTTCTCAGTAAACAGTTTAATTCAGAAACGGCTTCACGTCATGAAGATTCAAACTTGTCACAGGAAGAGACACGCACAGTAGAAAAGAATAATCCAGAGATGGACAAAACTGTTTCTGAAACAAAAAGCAAATCAGATCATGGAAGTGACTACGAAGAAATAGAAGCACCGCAGAATCCACCTTCAGACAGCTCCCAGAATCCCATTCAGAGCCCCATGCTAAAAGAAACAAACAGCAATGAAACTAATACTCCTGAAGAGACTCTGGACTCTGCCCGGCAACCTGGTTCAGACCAAGGACCAGAGAGCACGGCCAGGCGTGACTCAGAGGACTCAGACAGCGGCACAGCAGAGAAAGATAGAGGTGAGAGTGAAGTTAAACCTGAAAGCAAAATGGAGGCCAATAAGTGTTAGGATAGAGAGAGAGAAAAGGAAACGGCAGGTGTTGAATAGATCTTACACAAGGTGTCTGTTTGCAAATAAAAAAAGTAAAGAAGCTGTAAGTGAAATTTAAAATGCAAATATAACATAGCAGAAAGCAATTGGGTCATATCGATACAAATAAGTAAAATTTGAGTTTAACATGCATAAGGGGCTTTGGCCATACCAGGATTCTGCCTAGAGCTAGAAGTCAATTTCCCCCGTAAATTCATAAGAGACTTAAAGATGAAGAATATGGGGGATCATTTTCTGATGCACATTTTTAACACACTGTATAGCTATTCCAATGCACACTTTTAAAAGCAATGGATCATAAATCTTCCGGGATCAAATATCTGGTCTTTCATGTGATGAAAAATGTGATAATGTTGTAATTATTTTGTATCCACAAATAATGTATTTGGAATGTTTAAAGGCGAGGGTGGGTTTTTTATAGCACTAATAATGTATGGATCATGAGTGATTTGCCTTTAGTACAGCTATGTGTTATTTGTGTTTTTTTTATATTTTTGTTGTAGTTTGGAAAAACATCACTGCGCTGACCTTTGCTAATGTACTGACTTTTTTATGTTAAAAGATCAGATTCTGTGGCTTGTAATTGTGCTTGTCCATTTAAAACATATACAGTGTAGCGAGAAAAATAATATTTATGGGAAATAGAATACACTGATGTAGTTTTTGACTTTTTTGAATTTCATAAACCTCTAAATGTATATCTTAAAAACGAATTATATAACACACACCTGGCGTGAGTTTATTTTCATTCTGTAATAAAATTTGGTGTCAATAGGGGGCAGTGTTTACATGTATTCACGAGCGGATTTTCAAGGCTCAGATTTGAGGAATTAATCCCTTTTGGCTTCTTCAGCAGAGTTGGTTGAAGCACATTATTAGCTATAAATTAAGGGTTAACAAATACAAAGCAAAAAATATATAACACTCAATTTACTGCACACATTTTATTTGAAGAACATTTGTGTTTGTGATATTTCCTTATTCTAAGGTCTGGGTGTTGATGAAGGAGTTGTACAAAGGTGTTATGTGTGGGTCGGAGCTGGTTCAAGGATATAATACAGGGAAGCTCAAAGACATCTTCAATACAGTTGAATGAGACGTGGGTTATTTGACACATCACATTTTGAACCACAAACTGAGGGCCAAGCACAATTCAGCGGAGCGCTGAGTCACACTGAGTGAACTAGCAGTGCTGTGGGCGCACAGCACGCAGGTTCACCCGCCTGTTGTAGATTTCCAAGGGCACTGTCAGGGGCCATGTGGGGGGGGGCGGGGGGGGGGGGGGGGGGGGGGGGGGGGGGGGGGGGGGGAGTCACGCGCGATTAGTTTAACCTCTGAGTCACGACGAGGTCTGTGATCTGCTACCACCCCGACCCGTGGGTCCAGGGCACAAGCTGAGAATGAACACTATCCTATTTCCGTGGCCCGCAGCAAATGCTGAGGAAATATTGGGAGTATTGAATTATTTGTGGTGATAAAGCCGGAGCCTCCTCAGACAAAGGTCACGACGTGACACCGAGACATTGTTGAGGGCGGCGGGGAAGCTCACATCCTGTCTCCAGCAGTGTCTTCTTGCGCTGCTTTGCTTCTCCACGTCAACGCTATTCAAGCGAGTGTCCTTTTCATCTCGGAGGGTTGTTTTCATGAGTTTAGATATTGGAGAAAAAAGAAATTGGGACAGTAGCGTGTCAGGCCATACTGTGCAACCCATAATGCACTGACGAAATTGGTCCGAAAAAGGCCCCTTAACTGCATGACTAGTCATTTTCGTTTTTTCTGGTGATTTATTAACATTACACTGGAGCCCCCCCCCTCAGTTTATTTAGGTCCTTTTTGGCCTTGTTGCAATGGGAAAGGAATGGGTCACCCTCCAGTATTGCCTTTTATACCAAGTTGATTAGCACGCTGGGCTATTTAAACTTGCCTCCTGGAGGGCTGACGTGAAATTGAACAATATCCTCCGACTTTTAGAGGACTAGCTCCACAGCTTCTCATTTATTTTTATGCAGAGTCGGGGCAGAGCCTTGGCACTGCTCCACTGCTCCGAGGAAGCGGAGCCCAGGGAGAGCAGGCCTGGGTAGATTAGGACAAATCAATTAATATCAGCTCCATAAAAGTTCTTGGCTCTTTCTGGACCATGCTTTATTGTGTACAGTGCAACCACGGCTGCCCAACATAATTGTGTGGGTAAATTTTGTGTGGTTGAGACATTACAAACGCAGTAATATCTCCTTCCTATCTCTATAAATGACTTGTATGAAATCCTGATTGTCTTTTGACCCTGCTCGTGCCACATGAGCAATAATGGCAGAGCATTGTTTGTCATAGTTATTGTTATACTATGTTTAACAAGGCCCAACCTCCATGCTTTGTCATTTTCTGACAGCATTTGGGCAGCATGTAAGATTCAAATATCCCCATGGCAGAAATATTTACCAGGGCAGTAACCAACACAATGGACACTACTTTTATAAGTGTAACAAATGGGATTGCATAAACAAGTTTCAGCCAAACATTTAAAATATATAATTGGACTGTATTCACTGACCAAATCTGATCTGAGTGGTTGCAAATCATTTGAAAATAATCTCTGTGACTTTGTGAGAATCTTTGAAGTGCTATAACGTTGTCATTACTCCACTAGTGAGCCTTAATTTCAGGATGCTGTCTACTTTGGTTATGTTTGAACAACACGAGGTCTGTCAGGTGCACCACTGTTGCCATGTCCACATTTGCTGACCACAATATAAACAGTGGATATGAGACCTCATCGTGGCTGAACGACGGCATGACATGCTTGCATGAGGCTCATGGCAGATTACATCAGCAAGGTTTGCTGCTAAAAAAAAGTTCTACAAACTCACACATTCAGATGCAGGAATGCAATGCACACAAAAAGTTAATATTCCATCACTAGCTTTCATCCTTCATGCTGGATGGACTATATAAACGGTCTCACTGTTTGCTTTTAGGATACGTCTGTGCAGGCAAAACTGTGAAGCCATAACAAAAAGCCAGTGTTTCGGGATTACTTTCCATTGCTTGAAAGTGCTTCGTTTGGAACGAGCAATGTCTCTTTAACATGGCAGATGCTGTATAAGGGAAACACAAAACTTGTATCATGTTGGCACTCAGGGGGAAGGACCATTGCTAACTAAACTTTAGTGAACTTGTCACATAAATCATTGACATCGACTCGAAGCTCAGTTCAGTGTCTCCCGGCTTCTGAGCCCTTTTTAAAGGCTCATCAGCCAACACACTTCAGGTGTGCTGGCTCCTGGGCCGCTCCAGGGGCCAATTTGCTGATTAATATCAGGTGTGTCTGTTGACACACCTGATATTACTACTACTACTACTACTACTCAGCAGTGGCACACCTGGCACTGCTCTCCCAATCAGTCTCCACCCCTCCTTTCCCATGCAACCTTCTGCCCCAATCAGATAATATATAGTAATACGAGGCCTCCACTGGGGTCTGAGAATGCAATTAGGATTAAGACTAAGATTAAGATCAGACAAAATCCCCTGCCGTGTTGGGCTGCCATCCATTTCTAGGTGCCCGTGCAATCACCACGTTATGCGAACCCGCATAAACTTGAAAATAACATTTAGCTGTTTGACATAACTTCACACTGCACCACAGATATATAAAAAAAGGTGTCAAGTAAAAACTGTAAAATTCCCCAAAGCAAAAAAAAAAGGAAATTGTATTAAATAGAATAAAAATAAATCAATTCACATCTGTGATTAAGTAGTGATCAGACTGGGAGGTGGAGTAATAGCGGAATTGAAAGGTTCAGGATACTGCCGGAGATCTTTCATTACTCCGGTTGGGAACAGGATTTACTTGTGGGGCGGGGGAGAATGGAACTAAAGGAGATGGAAGCATGACATAGATCCTTTATTGTTTGGTTTGGGAAGAAGGTTTACTCAACACAAATGGGAGACACTGGGCGGCTCAGACCAGCTGCCTTCGCTGGGTGATTGGCCTGGAGTCTTGTGTTGAAATCTTGAATGAATGAATCCGTTCTAGTAAGAACCTTTTTTGACATTTTGAGTATGAAACGCATCAGACAACAACTGAGTACATCGGTTAATTCTATAATGCAGCCGCGCAGCTAACCCACCCAAGAGTCAGGCGTCTCCCTGTGGCCTGGCCGTGGCTTAAAGGTGCGTTGACAAAAACTTGTCAGAAACACCCATAGCAAAGTCAATAAGCAAATCGCTTATTTTCTAAATGGCCGGGAAAAACCTTTGAGTATTGATGGGATTTTCGTAATGGCTTCTACTGGGCCATTGCTGAGGGGGGAAAACCCTTTCATCTTTGTGGTGGGAACGTAGAACCTGGCCTCATTTGTGCGTTCTATCCAAACGGTATAGAGACAAAGCAAAGAGCCAAACGAAGCCAAACGCTACATTGTCTTTTTTTTTTTTTTTTTTAAAGGCAAAGCTCTTTTGTAAGGCTTTGGAAAACACCGCTTTGACATGTGGTATGTTGTTTCTTAGCCACACAAGCGGCTCCAGGGATGACACTGTCAGTCAGTCGGGCAGTCGTCCTCCGCACGTCCAACCTAAGACCATTGAACGGGTTGCCAATACATTTTCTGCCGTCATATGTTCACCATAGATCCATCCACCAGTCTTCAGTCAGCCCCCCCCCCCCCCCCCCCCCCCCCATTTCCCCCCAGGTCAACGTTTTCCGCTATCGCTGTGAAATTTCATTTAAAAACATTTATTGAACGAACTGGCACAACATTCTGCACCGACATTTGGCTTTCCCCGGATTATACTGTATATTTAATGGACTAAGAGGAATCACATCTTTTGTGGTTTTCTGAGTGAAACGTCTCAACAAACCGCTGGATGGATTGGTAAATTGGTGCGGACGTTGATTCCAAACCCCGGGTCCAAACGTGTCCAATACGTTTAATTCGGGACCAAACGTCGGCAAAAACTTGAATGGAATTCGCAAATTAACATATACTAACGTGCTAAACTAAAACAATTACCTTTTAAGTAGAACCTTTGGTATGTTAGACAGGTTTTTGTTAGCAATTTAGCATGCTGTTATCATTTAGTATGGATATTTAGATTTAAAATACAGTCTCAAAAAGCCACGAGAGAGATTATAGAGTCCTTCGTCCTCACTTATCATACGGTTTCACACTTTTGTGTCACAACGCACAGGCAACACTGTCCAAAAAGCTTTTGTTTTCCATTCTTTCAGGTTTCTAAGCTAGTCGGTAAATATTTCAAATTAGCTTTGGGGCTGGAAAAAAGGGCATTGTCCTTTTCAACAACTGGAAATGTGTACGCGCAGCACTGCGGAGCGACAGCCCCTGACACCCAGCACAGGGGAATCACTTTGTTGTTTTTTTTTGTCTTCTGTTGTCATGTGCATGTGTTTCTCTTAATCCTTCTCTTCTACGGCGGAGTCGCTAAGCTTCGAAGCTTCGTCAGCTCTTTATTCAAACAAGCTGCCTGTCGGTGTGCCACGCTGACGTCTCGGCGCTCGTTGCGCTCGCAGAGCCCGACACAATTCTCCCGTGGACAAAATGGAAAACACTCAGCCGCCTGATATTGTCTGATGGGAAGATTAAAGCCAACCCAAACAAAATTCACTCTCTGAGTCGGTCGACGGCGAGACCACCAGATGGGAACGGCTCGCTCAACTATGTCATCAGATCACATTATCATTGATCTCCGCTCCACCGTCTGTCTTTCTGACTCTCATCTCCCCGAGTAGTGATATGAAAGCAGGGATGACCTCACCAGGGGAACATGCTGTATTTTGAGATGCACTTTTCGTTTTTTTTCAACTTTTTTTTTCTTCGACATAATCACCTTTTCTCGACTAAACCCAAACAACCTCTGTGAACAATGGACGGGAATGATGAGCGGGGACTGCAGCTCTGTGTAATTGTTGCCAGTCTGCTGTTGCATTTAATTCATGTTTTCTGTTTTCTCCCAAAAAAAAGAAGAAGATGACATGTGTATTGCTCCCAGTAGTAAATTGCATTCGGTGACCGTGAAGAGAATTCTTCCCGACAATTATTTCATCAGTTCTGAGATGGAGTCAAAAATCCTGACTCCACATAACTGTTGGATATTTATATTAATAATCAGCAAAACGCAAGGTCACCCACATTTTAAACTATGCCGCCATTAATTGAGTCACTAACTGGATAAACAGTTTCTTCCCTGAACAATGACGACATGACCCTAAAGGCATCATTACATCACGCTAATTCCAATTTTCAGAGTTGTATGCTCTTCTAATAAAGCACATGTGCAAACGAGAGTGCATCTCCAAATGGATTTCAGTCCTCGGTCAGAGTTAAAATACCGAGGATAGCTAATGAAATGCATTGATTCTAGTGAAATGGTTCTGGACAATTGTGGCTATTTAAGATTTTTATTAAAATGAGATGTTACCAAAACAGCACGCAGAGCCCTCTGCCTCTGGAGTAGGAATATCTACAAATGATCCCCATATGTCTGGCAACTCAACTGACCCCTCTTACTTGAACATGCCAGGTTGGATGTGGTCCACACTCGTCCAGTGTGCAGCGTTGTTTTTGTTTTGCGTTACGCGACTCATACGGCGGTAAATCCCGGCCAAACCTAAAGCGGACAGATAGATCTACTATTGTGGCACGTCTAAATTTGGAGCGGAGCGTGCTGAGCCAGCCGAGGGCTTTAATGTACTCCATAATGATGGGTAGGTGCATGGGGGGAAAGAAAAAAAAAAGCTCCCGCTGTTCAAGCTCTCTCTGTGGGACAGAGAGTCACTGTGTGAGAAAAGCAAGCGTCGCGGCCAAATGTTCAAATTGTTTATTTGTGTCTGTTGGGCCCGATGGCAGCTTGTCACTTCAGTTTCTCGGATCTGCCTGTGAGGGAACGATTCGTGTGGACGACGGCGCAGATTGTGACGATTTCCCAAAGTACCCCCCCCCCAAAAAAAAACAACAAAAACAACAAAACCCTGGCATTTATTGTTGTACAAGTTCACACATGCGTGCATACGTGTGTGTGTGCGTAAATGTTTGTTCATGTAACTATCTGTAGACTGCGTCTGCTCGTGTGTGTGTGTGTGTGTGCATTCCTGCCTCGGCGTGCATGCAGTCTGGGATCTGGCGAGGTCCACTCCACCCATGGTGGGCCTCCCTCAGCCAGATGGATGGTCTCAGCCAGTGTCAGAGAGGTGACAGCTGGCTGGCCTGGCCTCTGCTGGCCATGGGTCTGGATCCTGTCCGCTGACAGCTCCTGACAGCCCCTGATGGCTGACGCGTCTACCGCACACACATACCCCCCCCCCCCCCCCCCCCCCCCCCCCCCCCCCCCCCCCCCCCCCCCCCCCCGGCCCGGACCGCTCCCCCCACACACCTCCCCCCCCCCCCCCCCCACACACACACACACACACGCACACACCGCCCCCCGCCTCCTCCGTCACCCCCCACCCATGAGCTTGCATCATGGAAACTCCTCGTTTTTATTGGGAAATCAATGATGTCTCACAGAGTGCCTTAATGAAAACTAAATGATAGAAGCCACGCCCCCGGTGAGATGACGCCTCCGACTCGTGAGCGCTGCGAAGGAAGTAGCCACCCTCCCGATGATTGAATAATTAGGTCTTTTCAGGGGCTGTGAAACATGTTTTACAGAGGAAACGAGTAATAGCTGTGCACCACTCCGAGCTGAAAGACGACAGCAGGTCCTGCTTTTGTCTTAAAAAGAACTGGGAGAAACCTCATTAGGTGAACCACACACACACACACACACACACACACACACACACACGGTCACAAAAAAAAAGACCTCTGATGGAATCCATAAATCAGAGAGAGTTAGTGCTACTTTTTTTTTTTTTTTTCCCACACCACGTGACACCAAGCCCCTTCCTCTCTCCGCTTGAAGTGGCCCCAACATGAAAGTCGGTCGGTGAGAGAGGCTGCGGGGACCCGCGGGAGTGGCGCGGGGAACTGGGGGACTGCGGACCGGGGGGACTCTGTAATGTCTTCTGAGTCATTATTTTTCAGCTTTCATGCAGAGGCTTCGGGGCTTCGGGCAGGACCGTGATGGAGCTACATGCTCAAAAAAAAAACCCAAGCCCGCCGGGGCGTGCGCGTTAATGAGACAGCTCTGCAGGGACGAGAAGAACACACACGGAGCGGCTCGGGAGACGTCTGCTGGCCTCCCCCAAGGTAATTCCCCCCGAAATGAAAAGCAGACCGCGTGCGAGTCATTGCTGCGCCGAGGGGGCGAGGATGAATAGTGACGGGTTTGTGTTTCAGCACACCTCCCCGCGCTCTCGTTATGGGCCCGAGATGAGCGGAGGCAGGGGCACCTTGTTCAGACACTCCCCGCCGACGCTTCTCTTTCCTCAACCAATTATCCTCGACCAGAAGGACTCGTGTAACACCGGCGCGGCGTCACGCAGCTTTGGAAGATGGAAGCTCCATCCCATCAAGGCCTTTTCATTTTTCAGATTAAGAGTTTCGCTCGCTTTGGAAACCAAGGACGTCGCCGGGCACTCGGAGCGCTCTGCATCTGGGAGACATTAGGGCCACATGGAAGGGGCTCATTGGGGGGCTCTTGTTAGCTCACCTGGCGATTTAAGTAGGACCATTAATATCGATCCAGAAAACGCCCCCCCCCCCCAAATCGAAAAAAAGCCCCCCCCCCCCCCCGGTTCAAACGTGGCTATCGCTATCAAACGCGCCCCCAAGCCGCGAACCCGGCACTAAATAGGCTCTCCAGATGTTCTCCCTTGTATTTCATCAAACCCAACACCTCTGCAGCGCCACTGTCCAGCCGTAAATCACGGCGCCGCACACTGCACGCGGAGAAACGAGGGGAGGTGGCCCGCATGCACAAGTCACGTGTTGGATTGGTGAGCTCACCGCCAGGAACTCCGGGGCCCGCGGGCGAAACAATTAGCTGTTACCTTAACCTCAAGGCCACAAAGTCTCTTAAAGGGGCTTCGCTAGCCCCTTTATAAGGCCCGAAGCCCCCGGGCTCAGAGCGGCGGGGGGACGGCCGGGCTTTATAAGAATGGAGTTTTGGTTTTATGGGGTATTCTTGGATGACAGTCCACCACGAGTCACTGCGCAGCGTTCAGCAACAGTTCACGACTGTGTTCGCTTCTGCGAAGGGGGCTACGCTTCCAGCTTTCTGAGATAGGTCAGGTTGAACAGATGTCTGTTAAAAAAAAAAAAATCGCTCCGCTCTCCGTCCGTCTCATGCAAATGTACTGTGTGACCGGGGGTTGTTATGAATCTCGGTAAAGCATCAGGCTGTGTTTTTCTTCCAACGACTTCGCCAGACTCAAATCCTACGAGGAATTACATCAGTATCAATATTCAGCGTGTGAGCCGGACACTTTTTCCTGCACCTCTACTCCCCGGTGTGTAATCTGCCCCTGATCCTCCTCGCTATCTAATTAGCATCTCCAACACGTGCTGCACTGAGTTTTTAGTGACACTTGATGGACTGATCAGGCGCGTTATCAATCCTCATACGGAGCAAGTCAAAGTGGTCATATTTCACCCGAGGACTTTTGCTCCAACTGCTTTTTGGTTTCCGAGGGCCTATGGGAAATCACGCTGTTTTAAATCTTTCCGCTTCCTGAGAGGATGTCACCTCTCTCCCACATTTTTTTATTTTTATTTTTTTTTTTTCTCGCTTTTATAAATGGCCGCCGGCACGTCACAAGTCTTCTAATGTGCAATCCATCTGCTCTTTCGGCTTACAGAAGGGGAAATGAGCAGATCCATAATCTGTACCTGCAGCGGGAAGGGGGATCTGACACGGTGACAAGAATGATCGATTTGATGCGAGGTTTATGTTTCTCGGAGGTTTTTTTGTTTGGTTTATATACCCCGGTGGAATTATTAGGTGGAAAATAAAAATCTGTTTGCCTCCACTATCTCCAGCTCTCCAATGCCATGAATCTTCAAACGTCAAAAAAAAAAAGGAAAAGGAAGGGGAAAATAAAACGCTGCTACAGATGCAAAAGTTTATGATCCATTACTCACACGCTGTTCGACAAATCCCAAATAGTTTCCCACCCTTCACATGCGAGGGTGTGAGAATTTGACGAGATGTGAATCTGAAGCCACGTTTTGACTGCGCGTCTATTTTCTTGCCCGAATCATGACCTCTGTGTAATAAATGAAATAGCTGAACTGACATTTGCTTCGTCAATATGTTCACCTGCCGAGTCTAAATACATAGTCAGAAATGTTTTTGTTAAGTGGAAAAATTGTTGGTGTGTGCGTGTGTGTGCGCAAGCTGTTTTCTTAAAAAATCCCAGAAGCCACTCGTTCAAGTTATTGTAAAGGCCAAGCTTGAACGTTTTCACGCTTCAGGTCCCCGCAGCTAGGAGCCCGGCGCTGCAGCTTCCCGAGGGCCGACAACAAAGCAACCGGAGCCGCTGCGTTGACCACCAGAAGATCATCCGGCTCTTCATTCTATACAAACGACTTGCATATGTTCGGCGCTGCCTTGCCCCCGAGGTCAGGGCGCTCGTCCGAGCCCGCGGAGGGACGTAAAGGACTCAGACATTTGCGTGGCGGTAGCAAACTGCAACGCTGTGTCTCTTTGTTCTCCCCGCCAACCAGGCCTCGCGGGGAAATCCAGGCCGCGCAGGTCCCGCCAAGCCCGCGCGCGATCACACCGTCACATTTACATGTCCAAACGGAGGAGCGCCCTTCATACGGCAAACATTTCCCATCTGTGTCAATCATCCCTGTGCGGAGCCGCCTGTGGTGTGCGTGATGGGACCTGGAGTCTGGGATGAATTGGGTTTTCGCTCCATATGAAAGGAGTGGCCTGTGGTAAAGGGTCTGATTGAAGTAATAAGAGGAAGTTGTAATAAGCTGGGGGCTACGCTGGAGGCTGGAGCTCAGGCGTCCAGATGTCTTTTTCGCAAGGTTTTGCGACACGGACCTGTCAGGATGCTCCGTGGCTGACATTATGCTCCACCCAGCACGCGCCGCGCCAGAAAAGGAATCCCGCCACCGCTCGCTACATTCATCGAAGGCCCCGCAAATGTCAGAACGGGTTCTGTTGTAGACGTGACGCGCAAAAGGTGAATATGAACCACAGTCGGTCACAAATCCTGGATTCCACCAGAGAACCTATACCAGTGGACCACTTCCTCGGATTCTACTCAGCAACGAAGCTGCGCTTTTGGCCAAAGGGGGACGATCCACCGCTAACAGCCTCTCTCCACTAAGGTCATTTGTCGGAAATAAATCGTAATCTTCAAGTCGGGCCGGGTACCAAGTCGAAAGGTAGCAAAGGCAATGACACCGTGGACAATAGCACGGACTCCCAACCAGCAATAACAAACACTTTTCATTCAACTTCCGAGTTGTGTGCCAGGAAAACTTTATGACATTTCAGGTCACTGGCAGTTTGTTAGTGAACTTTTCATATTCAATCAAATATATTGATAGGAAAAGCCATTCGGGGGGAAAGAAAAATTGGAGCGCGGTAATCTCTTAAAGTCCGAGGCCGTTCCACTGGGAACGTTAGATCCAACGTGTTCCTTTCCTTGACATTCTCCCTCGGCTTTTTTTCTTTTTTTTTAACAAGCAGACGCAGCAAGTTGGTTTTTTTTCGCCACGTCCAGACAGCCTGGTTGATGCAATACCTTCGGAGCCGGAATCGTTCTCACTCCAAATGCGAATCAGACCGGGAGACCAAGAAATCAACGGCAAAGCAATCATCGTGTCTTGTCCAGTGGCTTAAAAAATTATTTTCTAAATTCCCTCAGCTGGGAGGGCGGAGACCAACCGGGCATGTGTGTTATCCTACGACACGACGGTTGGAAACACGGATCTATTATAACTAGCCTCCTGACAAACAAACACGTGCCTGGTGTCCTCCGAGGCCCCGCGAAGCTAAGGCGGGAAACAATACCGCGGCCATCATGAAAGGGAAATGGCAAATCCTTCTGCCATGTCATGTGCTCTCGCCGTATCCGGCGGCTTGAGAGGACAGCTTACGCACGGGGGGTGGACAAAATATACATAGCTCCGGGATTTGACATGGAATTATTTCAACCTCTGCCGGGGCGCAAATTCTCCCCATCCTAATCCTGCGGTAACCTGTAAACACTCTGCCGCTCGCGCCACGCGCCCCGTACGCACTGAGGCCTTTTTGGGCTCCGTTCCTGTCTTGCGACGTGGTCACGCCGAGGAAGTTTTGCCTTCTTCGCTGTTTTTTTTCTCCCTCCTAACGTCCCGTGGTGGCGGCGGCGCTGTGCCGTCTCTCACAGGGGGGGCCAGTGCCGGAGGTTTGGCCCCTCCTCGGAATCGGGGGTTGCGATGGGAATCTCAAACAACGAGGAGTGTTTTGGTTGAGAATATATTAAAACAACGGAAAAATGAGACGCGACACAAACCGAACACAGATGGGCAACAAAAGACAAGCAGAGAGGCAGTAGCAGAACGATAACGACCCAAGTATCAATACGCTGGAGTGATGTAATTATTATCGCATGTCCCCTTAATATCCTGCCTTGCCACGCTGAAGTTCCGCAGCCTACCCCTGACCGCTCGCACAAACATGTTCATTTGAGAAGTGACTGCACACTGCACAGTGTCCAGACTCCTTGGCCCCGATCTCGGCTCCATTCATCTGAATTAGAAAGAGCTTTTCAGTGGATGTTGCTGGAGCTGGACTCAACTCGGCTCTCTTCTCTCTCCCGTCTCTCTCTCTCTCTCTCTCTCTCTCTCCTTGGACTTCACAATAACTCCGTGCCAAGGGGCACATTTTCACTTGCGCTGAAGAACCTTATGTAAGCTCTCACAAGGATAGAGGATTCTCACATGAAACGCAAACGTGCGCTCGCCTTGAAGGATTTGATCGGAAGCACATGCAGAGAACACCTACGGTTATGAAGCCATAGCTGTGGAACGAAAGGGTGCGTGATGGCTTGTTGTTGGGTTTTTTTATGTGTGTGTGTGCGTGCGTGCAATGATCCCAGATCGGATGCGTAATCTTTTTGTTTTTTGCAGTGACCTAACTGAATTACTTTTTCATCTCAGCCCCGCTGAGTTCCAAACGAGCTGATCTCCGGGATACACTCACGACACGAAAACACGTCTGTCGTTCCTTAACTGACGCGAGCGGGGGGGGTCGTCTCGCACACACACACACACACACACTTTTTTTTCTCCCTCACCAGAGGCCGTGGCTCAGATCAGCTGAACGCTTCTTCCTCCGCATATTGCACGGGCGTCATCGCGCGGGCCCCCTCTTCCCTCATAAACGCGGCCAGAAGGGAGTGATTATTTCTCAAGATGTGGAGATGGAGGACTTGCCAGTTCATGCCTCTTTATGAGTGTTTTTGGCATGACCGCTTGTTCCGCCTCACAATGCTTTTTGTTCCTCTCGTCAGAGAGGGGGGGGGGGGGGTCCCGCGGGGGGGGGGGGGGGGGGGGGGGGGGGCGCGAGCGACGCTCATCCCGGCCACCCCGGGGGCCCATGTGTCCCTGCCACCTTGAGCCGGTGGCGGCCGGGGGCCCGGTGAAACGCCTCCGCGGCTTGCCGTGTTTGCGTCTCTCTCCCGCAAAATGCACCGTATCGAGTGTCCCCCAAATTAGTAACAGTATTGCAGGTCATAAAGCATGGCATCTCCTCTAATCCACAGTGACACGAGCGTGCCCGCGTTCTCTCATGTTGCAACATCAGGAATGCATTTTCATCTCATATGGGGCTCCTCAGCCATGTTCGTGCATTTTTGAGGGGACCAATTTGTCCCCAGATTGTGAAATTTGAAGATGCAATAAATCAGTGCATTCAGCCGGGGGAGGGTATGAGTGGTTGAAGTGTGGTCTTTGGAAAATGCTAAAAAAAACAAAAAAAAAACATATATATATATATATATGTGCTCAGTCATGAGAAATACTTTTATTTCCCTTTTCTTAGATGAGACGCCTGAATAAATGCCAGAGCCAAGTTTGCCATTAAAAAGGCACAGTTGTGAGTCAAAACTCCACACTGTCCTTCTTCATCTTTTATTTTCATTTAGTCATACAAATCTTATCGTCCCGACGTTTTTCTACCCAGCACAAGTCAAATTTCACCTCCGTTTGCACTGCACGATAAGCACACCTCTGAATCAGACATTATTCAAAGAAAGGATGTTGGCACACAACTTCTTATGGACACTTTTCCACCTTCTCCGTATTTTTTTGTATATTTTATTTTTTTCACACCTCTGAATCCGACATTATTCAAAGAAAGGATAAAGGAATATTTGAGCTCTATCTGCTGACGAAGGTTGCGGGATATGCATGCAGTTTGTCTCTCCCCTCATGGTTATTGTTTTTTGCCCAAATTCATCCCAATTTGAGAAGAACATTGGGGAATATAACAACGCCGGCTCTGAATGCAGGGGTGGTTTTCTCTCTTCATTCATAAAATTGAAGAAAAACATTGGCGGCAGTGTGAAAAACGTAAAGAAAACCCCTCCAATTGAGATATTTGTTTGGAGTGCCCGTGTGTTTATTCAATCGTGTGTGTGTGTGTGTGTGTGTGTGCGTGCTTGCTTGAGTGTGAGTGAGTGGGTATGTTTGTGTGTGACCTTTTCTGTCGTGAGATTTTGTTCTCTCTGGTGTCAACAAGGCTGAATAATGAAACCATCACATTCTCCTCAAAGACCGAGTGAATACCTATCATTTTAATTATATTGTACAAATACTTCTGGCTCTTTTCCCAGACGCACACGTACGGAATCAGTCACACAAGATTGGGCTTGGCAAATGTTTATTTTCCCAAATACTAAATGGGACCCCAGGGATATTATGCTTCCCTCCACTTTGTCTCCCACTTCAAAGGCTCCGCTGGGACGCGACTGACATATCTGATCGAGCTCGCTTGACTCCGAAAAAAAAAAAAAAAAACATATTATATAACATTTGTGTGCTTCTTTGGTAATTATCCCCAAAAAATAAAAATTCTATCTTTGAATAGAAATAGCCCACACAACCCATCAGTCTGCTGCAGGCATCATTATTTCCTATGGCCCGGGCATTTCAACCTTGGTAAGGAATGTGCTGGCTTCATACCTACAGACCCCATCAATTAAAAAAATGTGTAGACAAATTACACACAATGGCAACTATGGGGGAAAAAAAAGGACAGAAATGTGAGCTGTGTATTTAGCTGCGTGCTGTTTGACTCTCTGGCTTTTTATTACGGTGCAGCTTCCCAGTCCCCCTCAAACAAACTGGCTTAATTAAATCCTCGATCGAAAACGTGTTTGTGGAAAGGAACGCGATATTCCTGTGCAGAAAACACTCTTTGCAGACGATTCGCAGACTTTTGTTTTCCCTTCGTAGGCCGCCACTCCACGGGGCCAACCCAGATTGTATCTGTGTTCGTTGGCCTATAAATGAAGGAATTTATTTCCAACTGGGTTTTTTTTTTGGTTTTTTTCCTGCATCTTCATTTCAGTATGTCGGTGGTGGGTTTCTGCACCGCTGTAAGCCGACAGTCAATAAGACACCCAAGTCAGAGAATCAAAAAATAAATAAATACTCCTAAGGATATCTGCGCTTTATGACACAAGTGAGTCATTTGTCTCACACCGGTCTGGAGATGTTTTCTTGGGAAAGCTTTTATTCCTGGTTTGGAAGCAATTCTTAACACTTCTAATGATTTATTTTCGCAGGGATAAGTTTTTATTTTCTTTTTTGGTCATTTCTACTCGCTCTCTTTTTCATAAATGAAGATATAGGTTGTTTTCCAAGGATGCACCCTGAACTTGAAGGGATGGACAGGAGACGTCTGATCTCGCTCAAAGCCGCTCCCCGCGTCTCGTCAGCGGGTTATTACAGTTCAACGTTTTTGCTTTCAAGGGGCTCGTAATGTTTTGGTTCCGACTCAAAAACAAGCGATGAAAGCCACTTGATGCGGAGTTTAGAGGCATTCCTCGTGTATTATCATCGCTGGGGACCTGCTCCAAGCCGCAGACCAAGTCGCGCACACTGCTGCTCTCTTGCACGTGCTCCACAGTGCGGGGTATTTTTAGCGCAGCAGTCAGTGCTGCAGGGGGGCGACAGGGCCCCGCTGTGATTGACACATTTCTGCCGGGGTTCTTTGGGAGGGGACTGAGAAACCCGGGCGCCCATGAGGAGAGGAGACGCCCGGTGCCAGAGGCGACACCTGTAACGTGAGTTGCACCATTTCCCCGAAATGATTTCCAGCTACCTTGTTGCCGAAACAGACAGATAAAAAGCCACATTAAGAAGCCATTCGACATAATTCTGCGTGTTGGCGTGGCCGGTGAATGTCTTTGGCACAGGTGTACAAAATAAGGGCGGTTCACTGGAGAACCTCAAACAAAACTAGAATATATGGTCGCCGAACAGAATTTCTTTTATCACGAGTCTGTATAGGTGTAAACAGAGCTTGGGACCTAACTTATTAGTCGTACAGTATATGGATATGTATATGTAGTGCAACAGGTTTGGGACAGGGACTGTGGTGGAACAGCAAGTGGTGGTGGTGGATCAAGCAACAAAAACAAACCCAGCTTGGTTTTCAACAGGGGTTTATTCTGAACCAAAGACAAATGTCAAACACAAAAGAAACATCTTGTCCGTTCTGGAGCACTGTAGCGTGAGTTGCACAATCTCCAAACGAAGTGGCACTACGGTCACTTGCTCCGCGACTGCGAGTCGACTGCAGCGGTTCGAATCCGCTCGCCCCCCCCCCCCCCCCCCCCCCCCCCCCCCCCCCCCCCCCCCCCCC
>JAFBJU010000574.1:249349-286318 GCA_016785305.1 Colistium nudipinnis | reverse complement strand
TCATGGTAATATCAAGTGCGATTCAAGTAGGCAACTGGACTGGTTGAACATTTCTTGAAGACGTTTCACCCCTCATCCGAGAGGCTTCTTCAGTTCTTCAGAATCGCACTTGATATCTCTTGCTTGGTATTTATTTGCCGCAACAACTGTAAGTGTGGCGGGAAAAATGGTGTCCTTATCATTCCACGCGTGCAGGCTCGTCTTGAAAAGGCCGGGTGAGCGGCCGAGCAGGAATGCGTGGGAGATGAGAGTGTATTCGCTGTAATGAGAAGCAGGCAGGAGGAACTCTGGGCTGCAGTCCTTTTGCGCGCAGGTTCGCTTCGGATTTCTGTCTCAGCCCTGCAGGCCACGAAGCCATGAATATTTAAATAGGAAAGGGACTTCCGCTCGACGTCAATCAAAAGCCTATCTATTCAATTACTGGCCTCGGATCTGAGGCGCTCAACCAACGGCGGCTTCTGACGAGAAAGGGAAATTCTGCCCGAGGGCAATGCCTGTGAATATTCCGACCATGTGGACATTGAGTCGATTAAAAACAGCCCCTTGGTGGCTGGCAGACCTTCAAGAGAGGAAAGTCACTGGAAATGTTTTTGTTTTGTTTTTTTGGTGACACTGCAACTTGGGGGGAAACTCACAAGAGGTTTTAGTTCCTTGAAAGAGGATCAGAAAACAGCAGAGTAAGGGCGGTAAGGAAATATTATCCACTTTTCTGGTGAAAGAAGTGCACCCAGGATGAATATGTAACTCAATTCAGGATTTTCTCATGAAGCGTGTTACAGGCTCATCGACAAAAGCCACTTTCTCTCTCTCTGTGAGCAGATTTCCTCCTTGAGAAATGCCAGAGACTGGTGCTTTTTTGCTTTTGTATGAAAAGCATGAGAAAGCATTAGTGTGCATGCGTGCGTGCGGGTGTCAGTGTGGCCGAGGGATTAGATACACCAACGGTTGTGGAAGAGAAAAAAACAAGAGTCAAAAAAGGAGTGATGAGAAAGGGGGAAAAAACAACAGTTTTGGACACCTGTTCAAAGACACTCGCGTCCGGAGTCAAAGATGACTCACGCTGGCGGGAGATCAGTGGATACGAGGTGTGTCAAGTCGCGGCATCGTCTCTGTCACTGAGCGAACACATACACACTAACGGCCCCGCGATCTTTACCTAACCACAACAACGGCACGTCCCGGCCCTGCAGAGAGGGCTGTGCCTGACACAAACCTGTCCTCCGCTAACCAGAGCCAGACACATCAGCCGGAGTGCTATTGTTGGCAGTCAGCGCCGGGTCGCCTCTATGAAAGACAGATCGCGCTGCGAGGCCAGAGGAGTGCTGCAGGGATCCTCACGGAGACCACTCCAGTGTTTGGTTCACAGGATGTTTTTCTCTCTGTGTTAGCCGCACATATTGCGGCTTCCTGCTCTCGATTTGCTCACGCTAATGGAGCTAATCAAAGATCACAGCGCTGCGGCCCGACAGGGGATAAATATGCTTGATTTAGTCTCGTGAAGAGACGTAAACCATATTAATAGGAAGATGAATAACCAAAAGATCTTTAATTAAACACAATACTCTGATGAAAGGGGGTATTTTCGAGAAACGCTCTGGAAGCAGTGGTCCGAATGCGTTTCCTTTGACTATTGGACTCCGTGAAGGCCTATCTGAGAGTCAGATGAAAGAAGAAAAAATCAATTGTACATTCTGTGTGTCCGGCATAAAGGAGGAAAGGCTGGGAATGCAACATTGTGGTTTCAGTGGAGGTTATGTGCAAGGTTATATCTTGGCTGGACTCATGACATGATTTCCAGCTACCTTGTTCCGAACAGACAGATAAAAGCCACATTAGGAAGCCAGTCAGCATAATTCTGTGTGTTGGCGTGGCCGGTGAATGTCTTTGGCACAGGTGCACAAAATAAGGGCAGTTCACTGGAGAATCTCAAACAAAACTAGAATACATGGTCACAGTCTGTATTGGTGTAAACAGAGCTTGGGACCCAACTTATTAGTAGTCCTGGTATATGGATATGTATATGTAGTGCAACAGGTTTGGGACAGGGACTGTGGTGGAATAATAAGTGGTGGTGGTGGATCAAGCAACAAAAACAAACCCAGCTTGTAGCCACCTCCACTTACCACCCCCCCCCCCCCATACCCTTTTCAATATCTGACAATAAAAATATGGAAAAAAAAAAAAAAGAATTTGGATGGCTTTGCCTGAAATGTAATCCATTTTCTTTCATGCAAGATTAATTGAAAGGCAATCCAGGGACACGCTAAAGAGAGGATTGGTAAAATATTTGTCAGAGCCGAGGAAGAATCTGCAACGCATTAGGAGCGTCGCTCGGAGGAGCGGATGAAAGGACTCGGCCCTCATATTAAAAGAACTGCCGGGGAGGTGAAGGATCCTCCCGGGGAGAAATCAGAAACACTCTTTCCCCCACTGGCACCCTGACAGTAACTCACCGGACTGTCAATCGGCCTTTTTTAACCAAATTACCGTGAGGCTTCAGAGGGTCTATTTAAAAAAAACACGGGCATGACATAAGCTCGAGAGATGGCTTGCTTCACATCGCGAAAAGCTGTTTTCAATCACGTGTGCACACTATTTCATTGTTTTTTTGGACGCTTCGCTTGAAAGGATTGTAAATATACGAGAGATGGGGAGAGGATGAGCAGGGAGCTCTCTGGCAAACTCCACGCGCCCGCAGATGTGAGACTGAGGAGGATGGAGAGCCGTAAATGATTTGAAAAAGAGGAAAACGGTTGTTCGCTCCTCTCGCACGTACGAAGTGTGCGGGAAAAAATGTGCCGGTGCGACGTTGGTGTTTGTTTTCTTCCAGGGGAATGATTTCTGTCGAGGTGCGCCCACTCAGCCCAGCGAAAAGCTAACGTTGGACGAAGAGCTTCTCGATGTGCCGACAATTAGTGTAGCGCGTTGCCCCGGCGATCGAATATCAACACAAATAGTCGGGCAGTGAAGCGAGCCCAGTGAAATACTGGCCAGATTGTCGGAATTGAGGAGAAGCAGCTCAGGGGTGCCCTTCGTCCTCAAGGTGAGATGGCGAACGGGCTCTGACCATCAAAGGGTGGAAAAAGAGAGATCATCCCTCGTCTACCTACGCTAATTAACCGCTCTAACGCGTATACCGTGTGTCATAAACGCGCCACAGGCTGCGCGGGCACAGTAGCCCGTCCTGAAACTGAATCACGGGGGTTTCCCTCGGCTCACTTCCAATCTTCCGTCCACTCAGCACCCCCCAACGCAAACGGTACTGTTTATGTTGCGAACGGGCTCAAAAAAGAAAAAAAAAAAAAAAGCACAGAAAAGCATTTAGAAAAAGGGATTTACGAGCAGGATAACGCCGCTCTTTTATTTATTGTTTTTTCCATCCAGTGCGGGTTTCTCTCACCGCGGCAGGATATTTACGCCTCATATGTGCCAATGCCCTCCACTTCAATCTGGTAACAATATACCTGTTGTGCCTTCAGAAAATGTGTGTAAAAATAAAAAAAAATAAAAAAAAATGGGGCATGTCAAAGGCTTCACTGGTGTGACATTGAGTTATATCAACACAAGCAGACCGTGCCTCCGAGCGTGCCGGGCCACAGGAAATGGTCAGCCATGGCTAAGGTCATAAACTCCAGTCACTTTGAGATGTTCCTTCTACTCTGCCTTTTTTTTCTTTTTTTTTTTTGGAACCGCCTTTTTAATGAGGCGTGCTCTATAACGAGATCCTAGGTTGTAACTATTTTCTTTAGTGATGGTCAATCAATTATTATTATTATTTTATTTACCATGCTTCATAGAACAGTAACAAGGCTTCAATGGAAGGGTGTGGGGGCGGGAAACTGGGGGGCTCGTGGAAAGACAGGGAGGTTTAGCAGAGCGCACCAGAGCAGCACTTCCAATAATAAAGCTATTATTCACAATTTTTATCAAGCCAGCTTTATCAGAAAATGGGACTTGACTTTTCTGGCGCAGAACCGCAAAATCAATTTAGCCTTTCGTACCGAGCAAGTCGACGGAAATTAATCTGAGAAATGTTCGAGTCGCTGTTCTACAAAGAACTATTTCTTTCACATTAACATTCCGGCTTATTATTCAACGTTTTCCTTTCTTTCTTTCTTTCTTTTTTTTTTGCAACACATTACCGACCCAAGCCAAAGCATCCCGTCCGCCACGGCGTGGCTGGCATATGCTGGGAGACCCCGACGACCGGAGAGCAGGGGCAATTGACTTTCACCAGCCGGGGCCCTCTGTTTGACATCATGTTCCTTAATGAGAAGCAGCTGACCGCGACATTAGCATTCAAATTCGTACCGGCATGAAAAAAAACAAAAAAACAAAAAAAAAACACATGAAAGTTGGAGCTTTAAACGGGTCCAGATTCCTTCGTACGCCACGGGCAGAACTCGCCTGCTCGTCGGCAATACAATCAATGGTGGCTGTGATCATCAAGGGTGGAAATGAGCTCTTAGCCTTGGAACACACACACACACACACACACACACACACACACATACCGATAAAGACCCCCACACACACACACACACACGCAGAAGATGAAATACCACATATTCATTATGTAAACAGTGTGGTTTGCGAGCCATGCCTTGGCTTTGCTTGTGTTTTATATCAACATATTCAGGTAATTTCATTTAAAGAAAAAAAAAAATTATATTGTGCTAATTCATTTGAGAAGTCAATCGTTACAGGGGCCGGCGGTAGCTTTTGCCAAAATGACCAGTGATTGCAGAAAGTAGCAGTACTCACAGAGAGCGATCAATTTCATGCTCCCGTTTTTTTTTCCTTCAGATCATGGCCTCGATTGACCTTTCTTTTTTTTCTTTTTTTTTGGCACAACAAATGGAATTTAAACCCCTACATTTGGAGGAAGAAAAAGAAAAAAAGTGCCCCACTGCTTTTACGGGAGACAGTAGATAGATGCAATCGTACCATAAACAAACAGGTACAATTATTATTTTGGGTGTACAGCAGATTCTTATCATTCCTCCCACATGCTGAGAGAACAAAGTGACCAGACACACCGAGGGGCTTGGGCTTTTGCCAACGCGGGAACAATCAAAACAGTGATTTTCGAAAATGTGACAACTGTGTCTGAGCTGACGCAACCATTACATGTTTTGTTTAGAGTAAAAACATGGCGGTTTTAATCTCGAAACAACCCGCGTAATTCATTCCCCTCCGCTCTTTCTTCTCTCACCCAATTTTATTAGCGAGATAGCGAGGAGGCGGAGGTGCTGAAGCGTCGTGTTTACACATCAAATGAAGCCCCGTCATCGCGTCCCCCTATTACTGTAACGGAGGGTCTATCATCTTTTTAGCACTTTTGAATTAGTTGCTCCGAGATCGAGATGTGTTCCCGGCTTTTCGTGGCCGGCACCCCCCCCCCCCGCCGCCAATATCTATTTCAACATCCTCCGCGTGGATTTCCCGGCTTTTCGTGGCCGGCACCCCCCCCCCCCCCCCCCCGGCCGCCAATATCTATTTCAACATCCTCCGCGTGGATTCTATCTGAACTCCACCCCTGACCCCTTCCCGTCGTCCCTGGGCCCGCACGCTGCCGTCCGTCCTCCTGGGTACACGCGGACCTTTGACCTTTGCCTCGCCTCTGAGGCCTGGTGACCGACCCCGCGCGCAGACTTCAGAGGGGGGAAAAGAACACAAGAGGGAGAGTTGCCCCTCATCACTAGTCACGCCTGGGGTGGTAATGTACTGTGGAAAGCTGACTCCAGATCATCTAAAAGCAGCAGCTTTTGTATTTTCTGTTATTTCCGCCATTTCAAACTATTTCTTTTTTACCTACCCCCCCTCCCCCCCCCCCCCCACATAAAAAAACCCCCGCTCCTGTAACACTGGATTGACCACAGCGAACGACGAGAAGACACCCAACTTCCCAGCTTCATTCATTAAGAGTCGGTCACTCGGGTCGACATGTGTTTATCCTCAGGAAGGGGCATTTAGGGGATTAACACTGATCAGATGGGATTATAAGGAGCCATTACCCAGCTGGATGCCACTTTCCTGCCTGATCTCTGCACCTTGAACGCCTATGGAGAGGGATGTTTGGTTTGGAAAGAGGGATCGCGATAACGACTCCTCTGGTGACGTTTTCTCTGTAAACACAAACGTGCCGGACCTCTTGCTTACCTTTGACCCGGACTCTGAAGAGGCAATCGGTCAAAAGCAATTGTGATTCAATGCAGGAAGAGGGTAATTATATGGGAGGTGTTTCATACATGGGTCGTGGTATAGCTCACCATTCAATAATCTGACAGTGGCACTGCAGGCCAGTGTTGCTACCATGAAGTATACTCGGATATAAGTCGGAAACTTATGAATGCAATGATATTGTACTGTCGCTGAGTGTTTCCATTTTAATTGGGTTAAGGAAAAACATTTGCTGTCTTGGCAGCTATGACTACCGTTTACATTTTTACGTGCAACCACCTGATCCGTTTACAAAAATACAGAATAAAGCGGCAAAAGGCCCAGCGGCATTAATCTCACCCTAAGCGGCTCAAGCTTTGAATGAAATGCTGCTTGCGTCATAAAGCAACAGCAATAATCACGATATAATGTGTGATGTGATTGTGTAATTGGAATGTTTTTGAGTAAGTACATTCAGCTGAACACGCTTATCCAATTGTGGTTGGATTGTAATGGTTTTCCTCCCGCTATATATATATATATATCTATATATATAAAGATATATATATATGAGAAGCATCACTTGATATGGCACAACCCAAATGTAAACTGAAGTGACCTTAAAGGCGAATCACACCTCCCTGTCACCGCGCAAGAATGAACATTATGAGATTGACGTTATTGCAGAGCCGTTGCATCGATCGCACATGTGTGTCCTTAATAAACTAGTTACTTGCTTTGCGTGGAAGAATTGCGTTGGGGTGACAACTCCGCAACAGACAGAGTCGGAATCGAGGAAATCAATTCCCCTGCGAGGTAAAAGGCAAGTGTGGCTAAAAATTCAACACTACAAAAAAACGCGTATCGGTCCGTCTGTGGACGCGTGATCATTTTTCCTTGTATGTCCTTGCGTAGTTCCGACTTTTGATGCCAGCCACACGCGTGTGCCTATCGCTGTCGCCACTCGGTCCCCCTTTAAAGAACAGGGGAGGAATACTTTCGTTGGCGCGCTTGGTGCCTGTGCGACGGGTGGCATGCGCTTTCTCAGGTCTATCCGTGAGCGTGTTCTGGTCTTCATTAGACTTCGACTGAACATCTTTGCGGCCTGACAGAAGAAGAGATCCTTTCATGTGTCCCCTGCCTGGTCCCACTCACCAGAGCCTAACCAGAAACATGCCACGGCCCGGGGCAAGGTCAGATTTCTCACCATGGCCCGGCATTAAAGCAACATCGCCTCTCCCAACGGGGGGGGGGGGGGCGCACTCACGTGCTTATTTTTTTTCCTCCCCTCCGACAGACAATATATTCTATCTCGTCGTATCGGAGGAGCAGCGGCGCTAATGGACGGGGGTCCATGTGGTGGCAATCTGGAGCTCCGGCTCCGCTCGACGATCTCCCTGACCTGAGAGCCCACGTGAGAGCAAAAATGCGGGGCTTTACGAGTCATCCGGGCTTCGATTTGTGTCATCCGGAAGAGGGAGCGTGGAGTCCATCCATTTTATTCTTCAAAGCCGAACGGGGATCGAACCCATTGTCGAGACCGCAGTTCCACCCGTGCATTCAGGGGTAACGTTACAGTTGCGCAGTCCCCAGTGGCAGGGTGACCCATAAAAGTGGTTTGGATTTGATAAATAGCAATGCATGGCTCATTGCGGTGTTAATCTGCAGAACGGGTGCAGAGGGGTCAGAGGAAATGTGAGGGTGGGGGTGGGGTGGAGGGTGGGGGAGGGGGGGGCGGTAGGGTGGGGGGTGCTGGACAGCCTATCTTTGTTGCGCTCCTCTGAAAAGCACTCACTGTGTTATTCTTGATTCTAATAAACCGAGGCCCTAATGTCAACCAGAAGACGGGTAAATATTTAACTGACACGGATTACTACGAGAGCCAAATGAATAATATTGTTTTCAGAAGTATGTGTTTGAAATTTGAAAAAGCACTTTCCCTTTTCCCGACTTTCACAACGGGGGATGTAATGCTATGCAAAGTGAATAAGCCCTCACTGGCCTTGTACCATCAGAAGAAGGAACAAAAAAAAAAAAAAACTTTCGTAGCGACGACTTGCCTATTATTTAGTTGTTGCATTTTTTCTCTTTTTTTTTTTTTCCTCCTTTCTTTTTATGTCCTCGGGGACTTGGACGTCTTGCAACAGGCCTCAAAGGAGGCACGGAGGCCCTTTTGTTTTCGAGGTTTTCACACTTGACGGCCGCGGTATTCCGCTGTGTGCCGGGAGGAACTGTGACAGCCTGAAAAGCGAGAGAGGGTCTGGGCTGGCGCGCACAGAAAAGGGAGCCTCGGACGAAACACTGGCCCGGCTCCTAGAAAAAGAGCGAGGGGGATTAGTGTGCGCAGAGCAAAAAGGAGCTAATCTCCTGTGACATAATAGGACTGTACATAAACAACGTCCCTGAGAAGTGAGTGGCGAAGGGGGGCGCTGGGGACCAGAGTGAAGGGGGGGGGGGGGGGGGGGGGAAAAAAAAAAAAAAACGGGGCTCAGAATAATTTGTCGCTGGCGGTGGAAAAACGGGGGTGACGAGAACAGCCCTGGAGTGCAAACATCTGGACGACAACGCCGCCTCTCAAACTCGTTCACTGGTGAGCAAAATGGGAGCGCGACGATGGAAAAAAGGCGGGCGAGACCCGTGAAGAAGGGTTCGCCTGCGGCCGGGCACAGCCAAGTTAGGAAAGAAATCCATCATCGGCCATTGTTGCGCTGGCCTGCTCTGTGCGATTTCTTTGTGCTCACCGAATCAACTTTGAAATCACAATACGTCCAATTGATGTGAAATGAAGATGAAGAAATGAGGTTTTTTTAATCAAAAAAAAAAAAAAAAAGCACCACCACGCCAGGGCCTCACTTTCTCAACGGAGCGGCCTCAAGTCTTCATGACAGGGATTTCGCAAGTTGTTGGAATCGCTCCTGCGCAGCGCCTTTCGGCTCCGCGCTGACCCCGACGGCGTCGACCTCGTGCCGCCCGCCTCCTGTCCCGCCCGGAATTCACGCAGCCCGGCCCGGAATTCCGACCCCAACGCCTTCAGGGGCAGAGACCCAGATTTCAGAATATTTCAAACCACGTTACGTTTTTCCAAAACTTCATCCATCCAGTTTTGTCGAGTCTTTGTCCAATGCAGCCTGAGACATCTGCTGCTGGCTAAAAGCAGAGGAACTCATCATGGCCGTCTGTTGTTGTTGTTGTTGTTGTTGCCCATTTGCCTCGAGGCGTGAGGCCTGCGCGATCTGAAATAGGCGTTTTCCTCCGCATAGCTGCCAGGACCTCGTTCCGCTGTGTGATGTTGTTGTTGTCGTTGTTGTTGTTGTTTTTTATTTCGCACTATATTCCGTTAAACCGAGAGGCCGCTGCGCCAGAACATCCCAAACGATCAGGAGTTTCAGACCAGCCCATGTGGCACCGGCAATCATGATGAAAATCCACGCTTCGCTGATGTGGCGTGTTGCTCCTGGCCTTTGTCTGCATTGCCGTGCCGGCGCGCGATTGGCTAACCGGCCGACTGCGCGAATAAACAGGTGTTCAAATAAAGTGCTCCGCGGTGGTTGAATGAAAAAAAATCCAAACGCTGTCTGTCGACATGATGCTCACAATGCCAGGGTTGGAGGTGGAGGCACAATCACTCACCGAGCCACCGGCGGCTGCAGATACTGACACTAACATTTGTGACACCCGCTCTTGTTCCCGCTGAAGCTTGAAATCGTGTCCTGTAAGTCACATTCGGAAAAAGAAAAAAAAAAAAAAAGCTTTGCAAACGGAACATAAGGACAAGGAGCACAGATCCTACACAGCCCCGCTCGTGTAAACAAACCTCCGGCTCACCGAAACTACCAATAAGGAGCATGTCAGCTTGCCTGGATACACAAGATAAAACATGCGCTATTAAACACAGTTCAGCAAACACTGCATTCAGGGTTCTTCTACATATGTGTTTGTGTGTGTGTGTGTGTGTGCTCGAAAAAAACACACATCTACTGTATGGGCTGAAGTCTCACAGTGTCACTCGGAGCTGTATTTATTATTTTGCTGTAAACATTTCCACTTTTCTTTTATTTTCGTTTTTTTTTTTACGAGCGGCCAAGGCCTGCGTAGCGGAGGAGGGATTTAATGCCGCCCCAGCACACACACAAGTGCTCTTGAGGAGGCCGAGCGTAGCGTCGAGGGGTGCCCGACATCGGCACCGCCGAGATGACCTGTTTATTTGGACTTGCCGAGTGCGCGTCTCGGGCCCGTCGGTGAATGCGTTGTACACACAAGAGCGCGATGGCGTATTTTTTTTTTTTTTTACGGTGGAGCCAAAATAAGCAACGCTCGCTGCCAAGCAGCGCTGCGAGGAGAATCGCCGTGTATTTGCCGCTCGCCGAGCGCCTCCAATTAAACAAACAAGCCACGGGAAACTGGTTAAGGGTTATTTTATTACTTAGCAGTTTGTACAGTTTCTACCATGGAAAAATAACATGTAACATAAGACTGTATTTACAATTCAATTTTTACAAAATGTCTTTACAAGAATTTTTTTTTTTTTTTTTTTTTTTTTTTTGCCGGTTCGAAAAAGCTGGAGACTAGAACGCGCGCACACAGGAAACGGGACACATTCACACACATCCAAACCCAAAACTTTGTAATACACACATAAATAAATATAGACATTCACTGACTGTTCCACGACAAATATTCCTACAGCCAAGAACATGTACAATTCATCGTTTCCACACAAGGTATAATTTCATGAATAAACATTACATATTACTCCCAATATAATTCTTTGTTAATCTGTTAATGAAATATTGCTAACTTATCGAAAAGAGGTAACACAGACATTAGCTCATGCCAACAGAATGCTAATGGTTGTCATGCAAAAGCCCTCGCGAGCTTCCAGTTTGAAGCAAGTAATTCATTCACAGCTCATAGAAAAAAGTCAAATGTACTACATGCAACATACCACATGAAATATTCCGAGTTAGACAACAATGACTTAGTTACATTATCCATCAGTAATGACCGTATGCCTAAGCGCCTCTTCAAAGGGTCACACAAAATAAATAGATGAATTTCTACTTTTCTTTCCTCATGAATAGGCAACTGTTTTTTACATTTTCTGCAATTGCCCCCCCCTCCCCCTCCCGTCCGTGTTCAACCATCTTCAATCGAGTTGCCAAAAGAGTTGTGTTTCCTTTAAAACCATGCCTGTCATCAACCAGCCGAGGGAAATGGAAAAAATGATCTTCCCTTTTTTTTTTTTTTTTTTGCTGCTGCTGTTGCATACAATGAGAGCTGGATTTTTGGGATTCCTGGATGGTGCGTTTAGGTGGGGTTTCTGGGAATCTTCCTTTTGTGATGTACACTGTACACACCGACCCGTCCGGTGCCAAGTGTCGGTCTGAGTGAGAGAGCGAGAGGTGCGTTACGGAAGGGAAGCCGAAGATGCGGTGCGGAGCCTGGAGAGGATGGACCCGTGTTTGACGAGCGAGGGGGAGGGGGGGGGGTTCAGTTCATGGTCTGCTGCGCTGCGTTGCTGTCTGCTTCCACACATTCCTTTCCCTGACAGACCGGAGCAGGCAGCCACTGGTACGTCTCCCGACTGGGGTTTCGCCCTCGCCCAGGAACTCAGTGTTTCCCTACTGATGGCTTCTGGTGGTGAGGGTGGTGCTGCCGGAGTCGGGGTCCTGGAAGACACACGATTGACATGTTGCTGTTGTTTGGATTAGTTTTTTTTAATTAATGAACTTGGCATGAATGTGCTCTTTGTTTTCGTCGCTGTTGCAGATACGCAGCGTTCAGACTTGTGATCCTTTGTGTCATTTCCCCCCCAAAATCATCTCGCACAAAAACAACACCTTCTTCAAGTTGGGTTGTGATTATATATATATATATACATATATATATTACATACATACATACATATATATATATATATATATGATTGAATGTGTGATCATATTGTTTTCGGTGCCCGAATGAATGCAGGCTTAATATTCACTCTTCCACCGGTTTGTTTTGTCGCTAAGCGCTCCAGTGTGTTCACAGGCTCTCTGGCTGGGTTTATTTCGAGAGAGATGTAGCGCCGAGAGCAGCTGCCCCGCTACAGCTCGGAACAATGCAAACGAGAGAAGCGCTCGTAAAGCCGAAACAGTAAAGATGATTGCTGCTAAACCAAAATCTGTGAGCTGACGGCCATCAAAATGGCTCCACGGAGCATTTTGGCGTCTGCATTTCTGCCATTTTACGGGCGGCAATGAACCAGACTATTTCTTGGCTCGGGGCACTTTCCAGGCAACGTGTTTATTAGTCAGCTTTGAGTTGCTGGTCAGTAGATTATGCTATATTATTATTGGAAAGATCCACACACACACACACACACACACACACACACACACACACACACACACACACACATTCCCCCTGGATTCCAGTCTTTATGTTTAAAGTTAAGTTAAGTGACTGCTGAGTGCAGCCTTATATATTGTTTTGAGTTGAGCGTGGTATTGTGGCACAAGGCTGCATGGGGGGGAAGGAGGAGGAGGAGACTGATTGGGAGAGCAGTCCCAGGTGTGCCAGTGCACACACCTGAGGTTAATCAGCGGATTGGCCCCTTGAAGAGGCCCAGGAGCCAGCACACCTGAAGGGCGTTGGCTGGGGGAGGGGGGGATCTTTAAAAACGCGCTCAGAAGCAGTTGGAGTTATGGGATGGATTTATGGTTCAAGTTTAATTGGGTAAGGTGGTGAGCTTTGGTCTCTCTGAGCACCTGTGAGCTGGGAGGAAACCCTGTGGATTATGGGGCTACAGGTATTCTCATTTTCATTTAAAGTATGTCATTACTGAACTGGAAATAGTTGATGTTTACACACATATATATATATATATATATATATATATATATATATATACATACACGTGTGTGTGTATATATATATACAAATATATAGCAATGGCTGACTGTGACATAATACTCACGGTGTTGAGTGGCTGGTAAGATGTTTGGGGTCTGGAAGGTCTTGACGGTGGCAGGACCTTCTCCTCCGGTCGTTATGACTTGCACCTCCAGCCTGTAGTAGGTGGATGGCCGGAGGTTGGACACCACCAGCAGGTTATGATCCTGTCGGGGCAGCGGAGGACAAGCGATCAGTTGAAATGCCGCAGAGCGGGCCTCTGGGTTTGACAGCGCGCGGATATGAACGCGCGGCGCACCAGGGGGAGTGTGTGTCTCCTGCATAGCTGTCTTTTTTTTTTTTTTGCAAAAAGCCACAGACAAAAACAAAGAACTTTGTTTTCACAGGGCCTGCTGTCTCCCTGGCTTTGCTGCCAGCTTGATAAAGTGTGTGCGGCGGGTGGTTGTATTTATAGCCCGAGCTCCAGAGGCTGGGAGGTGCAGATAGGCAGAACGTGCTGTCGATGGAGCGGATTATGTCAAAGAGCGGCGTTTGCCCGTCGCTCTCACGGAGGATGAAAGGGGACGACGTGCAGGCAGATGAAAAGGTAGAGGAGGAGAACTTCCAGCAGGACACAACACGGCCTCAGATCTATTCCCGTGTCTGCCTCCGCTGCTTATCGCAAGATTCATGCAAAGAGGCCACAGCGGCGTTCTCCCCGAATCACCCCGGCCCCCGACAGACGCAGTGAAATGAAACGCTGAAGGTGGAACACACTTTACGACGTGGTGCAATGAAAACCTGTTCGACCTGAAGCGTTGAATGGCAGCCTTCCGCCGCGTGGCTATCAGGGGAGTTAAAACAGAAAACGAAGTCTGCTCTCGTGAAAAAGCGGGGGCTCACCGGAGGCAGGATCTGGGACTGCGAGATGATGCTGTTGGGCAGGCTGTTTTGCCGGCTCTCGGTGGTGATCTCGGCCCAGGTGACCTGGAAGCCTGTGACGCGCTGGTGGGGCGCCAGCCGGGAGACGCGCCACAGGAAGCGGCCGGTGATGTTCCCCTCGTTGACGGAGAAGGAGGCGGTCAGGTTCTCCGGCTTGGCCAGCACCTTGGGGAGTGCCGGCGCTGTTTTGGGGAGCGGAAGACGGCACACAGTCAGCGTCTTTGTCACCGTTGTGATTTCCGTGTTTTCCAGTCGTTGTGCAAAACAGAGATCGATATAAGGAATGGTATTTATTTTCGCCTTATCGGGTTGTTTCACCAAATGTTGGGGAAAAAATGCACAAATGTTCCCCGTCAATACGAATACGTCGACACAATCGGCGACGGCGCCTAATTGCTACACCGACATGGATCCCAGTCCCCAACGGGCCCTCATGCGCCACGCCACCGAATACTCGCCTCCCTCCCCCGGGCAGGGGATGTGTTTTTGAGTCTTGCTCCGGATGGTAGCGCACGACGGGGTCAGGAAGGTGGTGCTCTCGTCCTTGGCGCGTCTCTTGGACTTGAGCATGTGAACGGTGACTTTGTACTTGCAGGAGAACAGCAGGCCCGGGAGGTTGATGAAGTTCTCCTGAGCCAAGAAACACATTATTCAGAGCCGCCGTGACTTTGACGTGTCACCCAGGTCAGGTCCCATGGAGCTCCGGAGATAATTAAATACACAGCGCCGGGGCAGATCACGTTCCCACTCAGGCCTTCGGGAACATGCCCCGCATTACAGGACAGCTTTGAAGGCTCACATGGTACGGGTTAGGCGGCTATTCCCCTGCTCAAACTACAATATGGAGGCTCTTTTACAGCTCCCAGAACGCAAAAACAAAAGATGAACTTCATTAAGTCCCTCTAACTAGATTGGATTCATGTGCCATGTGAAGAGAGGAGAGCAGCCCGTAAATCCCGCGTTAATAAATTGCGCGGCACTCGCGCACTTCTCACTTTAATTATCTGTCGATCTAAACAAAAAAAGCTCCTTTCTCCACTCTTTTTGGGGAAACAAGGAAAAAAAAAAAAACTCACTGCACAGTGGGTTAATAAATTGCGCGGCACTCGCGCACTTCTCACTTTAATTATCTGTCGATCTAAACAAAAAAAGCTCCTTTCTCCACTCTTTTTGGGGAAACAAGGGAAAAAAAAAAAAACTCACTGCACAGTGGATTTATATCTCTCGCATTCGCAATAAAGAAGTCCAACAGTAACAGGCAGTCCCTTCTGGGGGGGGGGGGGGGGGGGGGGGGGGGGGGGGTGCGTGTATATTCTCTCTGATATGAAACGCCTTTGATTAAAAGTGAACAAGCCGCTGAGCTCACATAAAAGCACAGGCCTGGAGTCCTGCCCGGCGATCTATAGAAAATGGATGTATAGTTCCTAGCAACCGGGGCGCCGGTCCCCAAAGAATGTGTTGATTGCCAGGCCTCTGCCATGCTGTATCAGCCTGAGCTCACACAGTTAACCCCCCCCCCTTACCCCCCCCCCCCCCCCCCCCAGACTCTCTGCAGCCCCCTTGCACACAGCCAACTGCCCCCTAAAGGAAAGCCCCATGCAGGAGACTGACTGGACACGTTGGACGTGAATGATCCCCCATTCCGGGAAACGTTTTTTTTTTGTTTTTTTTTCTGTAAATGCGTTTTATTGGCCAAAACACCACATGCCTGACCACACCACTGACTCATAATATTCAAAACAAAAGCCAGCGATTTGCCCCGGAGCCGATCCAACGCAACAGGGCTTTTTCGTGGGGCTCACTCGGCGGAGTTGTTTTCCTTGAGAGGAGCTGTCCTTTCCAAGCACCGGACAAAAGCGCTCGCCCCGTGCTCTGCACAGCGAGCACGGGGCTGGAGTGGTGTGAAGCGTTTCCCGGAGACTAACCTGCGTGACGGATTTCTCCGGGCCCCGGGTCTCGTTGTGGCCGCAGTACTCCGGCATCCACTGGACGTGGTAGCGACTCACGGCTGGATCTGAACCGGGGGGGGGGACAAAGAGAGGACATGCCACATCACATAACAGGGACAACTGGGTTTTGACTTCAGCACTACCCTTAATACTTTACAAAATGCAACGTCTCATTACAAGTGGCAGCTTGTGCATTCCTGTCGGAATAATCACTTGTTTCAATCAAATAGCACATCGACAATAAGTGTATTGTGGTCAGGTTTTATATTTGATCTGTTTGGCTTGCTTTTTGTCAGTGTTTTGGCTCTAGGAAATTCTATTAACTTAACCCCCTTGATGAGATCAGTTTATACAAAAAACGGAAAAAAAACAACGGGCCATTCAAATGTAAAACTAATCATTAGTTTCCACTCTAGTTGTTATTGCTGATGCATTACCTTGCAGGGAGCATGTCAATTTGGCACAAACTTTAATGACTAAAATAATTAATTCTAGCATAGCAACGCTTTATTTTTTTTCGTGTCAAACCCTGACCTGCAACGGCCCTGTTCACAAAGGAGAATACACTTCTGCCCCTCTCAGTATAGAGTATATTTTCCTACTTTGGAACTCTCAGTGCAGTGCTTGAGTAAATGTACCCCACGGAAAACGAACCTGGTGTCCACAGGCAAGCCGACAGTCTGATGAAAGGACCACCTGACGTCATGTCATCTCACAGATTACAGCAATCCCTATCTGAGATGTGGTATGGCCCGTTTCCATTGTTGATGATCACCAACTTGAAAAAAGGATTCCTTCTTTACCTTTGAATTGACTTGATTTCCCTGCCTCCTCGAGTTTTCCTTTATGTTTCGCCTGTAGCTGGCCAAACTTTGGGGTTTTAACTTGATATTTTTATCCTCACGACTGGAGTTGACGCCGCCCTGGTCACGCCGGGACCGGCCGACTCTCGTTACTGTGCGGCAGCTCCTCAGCGGCGTTTATCCGCCCGTCGCGCCCCCGCCCCACATCTAATGTCACTCCATGTCTTATTAATGCCACTGTGTTGCCGGGATATGCGCAATGCCTCTCTGATTAATAATTGAGTTAGGCTACGTTCACCCCTCGGCGGGGGCCTGCGTTGTAGTGGGGGAGATAAAAGGGGTCCTTTGAAGGCTTCCACGCAGTTCTGGCAACTCGGAGCCCCTGAGCCCTTCTGGAAGCAGACGAGAGAAATTACCGGGGAACCGGGAAATCGGGGGGGGAAGACAAACAAAGATGCGCTTAGCTGGATCCGACGGAGGGAAGGGCCAAGTGGCGTGTGAAACGAGGAACGGGACGCGGAAATCGGGTAGAGAGCAGGACTTTGAGCGGCGTTGGATGCGCCGCGGCTGGAAGCGGGCCTCGGAAAAGGGGTCTGTGGTGCGCACGCCGGGGGCAGACAGTGATATATTATCTGAGCCGGTGTACAGTAGGGTTCTCTTTCAGCCTGCTGGAGACAACCCAGAGGAGCGGGCTGCTTTGGATCACGGAGACAATGAGTGAGAGTTTAATCACAGTTCGCTTAACCTGTCCCTTTTTTCTTTTCTTTTTTTTTTCGCTGCCGTCACACAAACCAGATGTCCCGGAGACTGCAACTCTCCGGGGCCATCTGTATTCCTGTATGTTTACAGTAGTGGAATGCAGGTTGTCAGAGTCAAAGCCAGGGTCATCCCTCACGCTAATGAGTGGCAGTGACACGCGCGCGCGCGCACACACACACACACACACACACACACACACACACACACACATAAACGAGAGACAGAGAGAGAGGATCCGGACGAGGATTAAGATTGCTCTGCAGCGGTGTGATTCCCCAGCCACGCTCCGTCCCCCGCAGCATCACTCAGCTCCCTGAGTCCGCGCCAACCTCGCAAAACCAGCGCTGGGGCCAACTCCATCTTCCCCCTCCCCTCACTTTCTCTCTCTCTCTCCCTCTCTCTCTCTCTCTCTCTGATTCAGCAGTTGGTGTCTCACCAGGCCTCGCCTTCAGCCAGGGTTTGCATTCTTGACTCCGAGATGTGGAGTTTGGCTTGGGCGATGACATATATTAGTAACATAACATAGACCAGCGAATGGGACTTGACAGGTTACCCTGAGAGCGTGGCTTTCAAGGTTTCCATATTTCCACTCTGGTATTAACAGACGGGGGGGGCGGGGGAACGGACACCGCTGGGACAGGCATTCCTGTAGGCTTTAACCCCCTCGCGGTGCCGCGTCTGTTCCCTATGACATCAGGTCTCGTAAAACAAAATGGGCCGCTCCGGCGCTAATGCACGGGGCGAGGATCTATTAAATACAGCTGTCAATAAATCCCATCGCATGGCTCGCGCGGCCCCCGTGTTTATTGTTCTTTACTAAACGGAGGCTCGGCTCTACCTGCGCCGATCGGCCCGGCGCTCGCGCTACCCCGGCGCTCACAAAAGACGATTTCATTGACACCCGTACCGCGTTTCTTAAAAGGAACCGTGCGTCGCTTGAGTAACCGAGATTCAGCCATAACATGTCATGATGGCGTGTGCGGCGTGAGTCATGGTGACGGATGGCCTTAATGGGGTGCAAATTAGATTGTAAAATGGCCGAAAGATCAATGCGGCGCGCAGAGTGCATACCTCCTCGGTTCTTCCAGTAGACGCGGACCTGCAGCTGGCCATCTTGGTAGAAGGGCGTGCCCACCTCCAGAGGGCCAGATGGACGTTTGGCCAGCGTCGAGCCCAGAGGGGATATCTCCTCCTTCTTTGACTTGAGCACCGATTTCACTGGGAGGAGAAAAGGAGAAATGTTGGCGTCTGCGGCGGAGACACAGCAGTGACTGTGTTGTGGCAGAAACTCTCCGGCATGGGAACAAAAACACACAATTCCATCTTTGTGAAATCACAGTTACAGCGCCTTCTTTATGCGCAAGACCTTGTGCAATTTGCAGGGTACACAGTGCACCCACGCTGCCAAAGTCAGAGGTTCAATTCCCTCCGGAGCCGCGCATGCTAAAAATGTACACACCGCGAGGACTGAGGCCTGGTGTGTACTTCCTAAACATGCCCGGAGCTCCGGATGAATGCAGATGTGTTGTCTGTGTACCTTGGCCATTCCTGTATTTTGCAACTCGCATGCTGATTGTTTGCCTGAAGACACAGCAGTCTGGCAAAATTCAGCTCTTTAAAAAAAAAAAAAAAAAAGGTGGAAAATGGGAGAAGTGGAAATCTGCTCGGTTCACTCACGGCTCTGCAATCACAAAACTATCTATCATTCCAGGTTATTGTTTGAATTCAGCACATAACTCATGCATTTTGACTCCTGATTAGGCCGGCCATGCTTGGCTGCAAACTTCAGCTGCATCCGGGAACTAATCAACACGAAGGTGCTTTGGTTTCTTTTTTTGGGGGGCGGGAAAGTCTCAACTGTCTGGGGAACACTATTCTTTGTGCAGTCATCTACAGCAGTCGACAGGGCTCACCACCTAAGACTCATTCTGCCAATCAATGAATTTGTTCATATATCCGCAAGCACTGGACAAAGAGGAGGACAAGTACAACAATCTGCGGCCGCGGAGACCTCTCAGTGGTGGCACGGTTGTGCGCCGTGCAATGTCAGTACCTGATTCGTTATTCTGGCTGGTGCTGAAGTGGAGCGAGGCCTTGGAGCTCTTCAGCCTCACCTGTCCCCAGTACGTGACGGCCTGCAGCTCCACGGTGTAACTGTTGTTCTGCTGCAGTCCCTCCAGATCCACCCAGCTCTGAGCCTGTGACAACACGAGACAGCGGCACGTTGGCATTGTGGGTGTGCGATACCGCAGAGCCCCCCACACACACACACACACACTCCCGGTTTCAGCTTGGCTCGGGCCTGGGCCCGACTGGCGGCCCGCGGGGGAAAGCCTCGCTTATGAGGAACACGTGTGAATGCAGAGGAAGGCACCGTGGCGAAGAGATAGCCTTCAGGGCCTCGCGAGGGAGCCGTGTTATCAGAGCCCCCCGGGGGCTTCCCTCGCCGCGCCGGACTCCCAGCATTCCACCGTCAGCGTGAGCTCGACGAGTTCTTGTTATTGACTGTGCCGTGTTTTGACATTCCCCTGCCAGCGGGCCGCTTTCAAACCCCCGAGGTGCCAAAGTGGAAACCAGTAGTACATGTATCAATAGGTGTCTGGTGTCTCCCACCTCTATCTCCCCGGTGCCACATCTGCTACACATTTCACAAACTAATTCGGGAGAAGACTCGGTGGAGGTGTGCGTGCCGTCTAGACAACATGTCTTTCAACCGGAGTCTCTAATGAAATGCTGCTCGCAGATACGGAGCCACAGGTATGTGGTATTAGCCCACGTGTTAGCGGGTATATAGTGACTCACGATACTTATGCCGCATTTATTCAGCCAGTCATGTAGCTGTTGATTTATGAGTGGAGTCGAAGATCTTGTCATGTGAATGATCTGCAAAGTCCGTGTGAGGCTTTTTCGTGCGAACCGCGGCCTCAGCCTGTCACAGTACTATCGATGTCGGCACACATAATTGGGTAATTTCTTTGGAGACACAAACAAAAATCTTATTTGCAATACTATCAAAATGTTTTTTTCCGCGGGCCTCAGAGTTGTCCAACTCAGGAAGTATAGCTTTGTGAGCGCTGTTTGTTTTGAGCATTGCCAAATCAAATTACTTTATATTTATCCTTTCTAGGTGATCTCAAGCGAGGGGGGGGGGGGGGGGGGGGGGGGGGGGGGGGGGGGGGGGGGGGGGGGGGCTTGTTCATTGTGACATCTCAGACAAAGGGCCATAAAAGCTTCCTCTTTCTGGCCAGAGAAAATACTTGACAGTGTTCCAATATGCGAACTAAGCTGCCTCCGAGGAATAATGAGGGGCTTTAACTAGTTGAACCGAGAGGATGAAAATGTTTCTTGGAAGTCCGTAGCATTCTATCCAGTTTTACCATGCCTCCTGGTTTAAATATACCGTATGAAAAACTACGAGGAGTACAGATTGAGATCCTTAAGAACCCGTACCACCACAATGGGGCTATTTATCACAATTGATGTCGTTTTTTTTCTTCCAAAAGCTCGACATTGTGTTTAAAGTGCTCTCTCATCAGTAGTAAGTAGTCAAAACAATGGAGAACGCATTGTGTGCGTGCGTGTGTGTGTGATTGAGAGACTCGTGATTATATGAAAATAAATGCAAATACTACCCCGCGTTTATCCTAGTCACGTGAAGAAGAAAACGGCGAGAAAAAAAGAGCAGGCGTGACTAAAGAGAGGACGGCCACTTTACCCCATTGGTGGTCTTTCTCCTCTTCTTCTTGGATGGCACCATGGACTTGGTGGGCACAGTCCAGCTCCAGAACACCTTGTAGTGATGGACGGGGATGTCGGGCTCCTCGGGCAGGGTCCAGTTGAGGCGGGCCGTCACCAGGCCTTCGTCACCCACCGTCACGTTGGTGATACGCAGGCTGCCCGGGCTGGGAGGGGCGGACGGATCTGCACAGAAACATTGCGGTACATCTGTTGACGTTTAGGGGGAAGAAAAAAAAAAAAAAAAAAAAAGGACAAGGACGCTCCCCTCGCTCTCGCGCGTGACGCGCCTCGGGGGCCGAGGCGCTTTTCTTTGTCGAGTGCAATTTCAGGCTGAATGTATTACGGGCCAGGATACCTTTCACCACTCCAGGGTTTGCATTGCCGCGGAGGACCGGGACCGGTATGACACTGTGTACGCTAATTAGAACTCCACTGACAATCTGCGCCGAGATGTTATGACAGCTGTCATGTCACGTCTATGACAGCGTTCGGCAGGACTGAGAGCACGGGTCAGGGGTTAACAAACACATGCTGCTGGCTTTGGCTCCACACTCAGCATTCCTGTGCTCTAACGGTGTGTGTGTGTGTGTGTGTGTGTGTGTGTCCACACCAAAGCTACTTCTCAACGTATATGCATGTGCTGTGCCCCAGCCCGGCGCAGGAGGATAGGTAGGGCCAAATGCCAGACAACGGACCAGAGGGAATAGGCCTGTAATGACAAAATGTTTTAATGCCGCAGCCCAGTTGGCTTCCTCTGCCCTGCCACCCGAAACACATTTAATCGCGTGGAAAACCAAATCGGACACATCGGTTCCCCCTGTACCAGCTGACGTTGGCCGTGTAAGATAATTGAGCGTGTGGGCCCTACAAATTGCCCTAACAACGCATAGCGGTGCAAAATTGCAATCAGATGATATTGCCGTATTTTTAAAAATAACAGCGGTGTGACACAGCGGCCCCCGGAGCTCATCGCGTCCATCAATCTGTCAGCGTTCCGGCACCGATCGGGCCGACCGGAGATCCGTTTCCCTCCCGACCGCGGAATCCTTTTTCGCACCTGATATCTGGGTCGGCCTGAAAGCCACCCAGAGCCCTCTGGGGAGCGAAGGCATGATGAACGATTGACAGGACCGGTCAAAACACACACGCGCGCGCGCGCGCAGCAAAGGCTTTCAGTATTTGTGAGAACATGGTTCACACTTATTGCTTAGGACATCTACCAGGGGTTTCAGTGGTAAACAACTTTAGCTCTCGTTTCCCCTCTAAGCCTCTTTGATGGGGGAAAAAAACTCCCGCGGTGGATGCTACTTTAAATCCCATACACGGAATTTACTACAGCACCCGCAGCCATTTCATTTCTGCAAGTGAGCTGGTGGGCACGCGGCTCTGTCTCGCGCCGCATGTGACGGGACTCAGATGCCACATTTTGCTCCAACGACAAACCCCTAATCCCAGGGAACCGCGCGACAATTCGCCGTAAATGTCACAAACGTCACGTCTGCAAGACAACGGGGCCATTTAGCGTCGCTCCGCGCCGCGCACGTGCGGGGAAGGGGAGCTGGACAGCGGCGCCGCCGGGAGTCCGTTCACTAATCTGCTGCAAAGATCTGACGCGTGCCTCGGTTGCGTCACTCCCTCTGGAAGCGAGACAACACTTGTATTCATTTGAAACCTGCAATATCCTGACTAATTCAGACATATTACATTTAATATGACTGCAAAGGAGGGGGGAAACCCCTCCTTTGAAGCCGTACAGGAAGATCTGGTTGCACCACAACGCAGAAATGTCCTGTCCACCCAGTCGCTCCCCATTACTTGAGTTACGCTTGGTATTGAGGAAAAATGACCCTCTATATGTAGAACAGCGATTAAATCTGTGGAGACTGTGGATAGGAAATACTTTACAATTTAGGTTAACACAGTCAACGAGAGAAAAGATTTAACACCCAAACACAATTTGGACACGAACACACGTAAGCAGTAGGCACACTGAGGGGAAAAACAGGATAAAAGTATATTTGGCTTCCCCGTAATTAGTTTGCTGCTGCTTAATGGAGGCAGGGGTTTGAACGGCTTAGGAGAGGTTCAAACAAAAAGGCTAACAAGTCTTTGGTCCTCACTAAAAAATAAAGTCCTCTAAAGAGCAGCATGTGGAATAAAGACAGTTTTTTTTCCAGCTCTTACAACAAAATACCATTTAAGCTCGGATGAAACGCGGTGAGAATCTCCGCAAAGACTTGGGTTTTTCTAAGAACGCTTTCCCAACGGCTTCCACCTGTTCCCGGGGCTTAACCATAACAAATGGGGGGCAGCGGGTGTCAAACAGGAACTTCCACACACAAAGCAGGGCCACACACACACACACGCATATGTACAGACCTCTGGAGGAGCGGAAGTGTTTGCTGGGTGCCGTGAAGCCGCGGGTCCCGTGGACGTTGACTGCAGCCACTCTGAACTGGTACCATCTGCTGGCCCTGATGTCGGCCAGTTGGACTCGCTCCTCTGCAGTCTGGGGGACAGACGGGGGGGGGGGGGAACCACAGGGGGCAGGGGTCACGTGGGGTCACAGCCCCGTGCGAGCGCGCTACCACATCAGTCATCCGCGTGTTGCTCTTTGGCGGACTTTCAAAGGCGCTGTGACGACGAGGAATGCGCAACCATGTGCATCAGTCTGTCAGTGCACGGCCACACTATCGCAGCTGTAGCGTAAAAAGACACTCTGGGACGTGCTGGGCTCGAGTTTCATGCGCGATACACATGTGATCAAAAGGGGAGACCCGGACAGCAAAGTTAACGTGATCCAAATGCATGACGTGGATGCAGAAAATTATATATATATATATATATATATATATATGTCTCTGTGCTTTTACACATGAAGGGGTGCAGATTCCAACCTGTGCCACCGTCTCCCACTCCGTGGCCTCGTCCTCGCTGGGATGGATGCCGTAGTTCCAGCGGCGCTGCACCACGTACAGAACGGGCTCCACGGATATGTTGAACTTGGAGGACCAGCGGATCTCCAGCTGCCCCGACTGCTGCTCCAAAAACACCAGCTCTTTCCTGGGCTTCAGCGGGGCTCCTGAAAGCACGGGGGCGAAACGGCGCGGAGCGCGATTTAATACCACCGCTGTGTGGAACTTCGGCGTCAAATCTCTTGTTTTCCCCTCACATGAGCGAGGGCCGGGTTTGGAGCTGAACCTATGCAGATTGTGAAAAATGAGACATGACCTCACCGCAATAGATTCAATACACGCTGTGGGTCAACAGCATCGTCTTTTTGCTGTGACAGATTGGGATATTTCCTGGCCCGAGCGATGTGTTTTATTAGCCGCGCTTCTTAGCAATGATTCACGTAGTTTGCGCTAAGGTATGCGAGATGGCAACCCCCCCCCCTCCCCCCTCCCATGGACCCAAAATGCAGAAGAGAAAGCACACATGCGCAATATGTGTTAAGTTCACCGGCATCAGCACACTTTGCAATCAGCCTTTCGGATGAGGCCTAGGCGGCCGCGCGCAATGACTTAAGAGATTTATTAAGTGCAGGTCTGGGGCCCAAACGCACAGCCAAGTCCGACTCTCTCAAGTGGATTTATCGCGGCGGAGGCGTAGTGAGTTGTGGATTGAGCGTCGGGCGCAGTGATAATGAGATGGAGATTGGAAAAGTGAGTTTAGGAGCGCAGGAGAGGGCTGAACGCGCCCCCGCGATGCCTTTCCGTAAATCACCTTGCACTGCAGACAGCCACTCTGAGCCTGTGTCGCGGCCCGCCGCCGCGCCGTATTTATAAACGGGCATCGAAGCACGCCCGAGGCTACCGGCGCGACATCATCTCGACTGTGCTGTGTGTGTGCGTGTGTGTGCGCGTGCAGGGCGCCGGATCTACTTGTTTCCCTGTTGCGCAGCAGGTAAACGTGAAGAATTGACTGACGCACACAATATCCCTGAATGATGGAGGAGGCTCCATGAGCCGCATGCACATGGAGTCGGTGCCTTGCGTGGTGCCGCTGATAGCGGCGCTCTGCACACTGACAGCTGTGGGTCATTGTGCTGCGGTTTCACAGCTTCACAGCCGGGCGCGCGTCCGTGCGCGCTCACAAACACCATGCGTTTTTTTGCTTTTTTTCTTTCCCCCGCCCCCCCCCGGCGACCGAACATCCAAGGTAACCGCAGCATTCCTCCGCTCCCCTCTGTCTTAACTCATCTTCCCACAGTGTCACACGAGTGGTCCTGCGAAACACAAATCACACGCACACAGACGCACGCACGCACATCTACAAAAAGATACACACACGGCACAGCGTCTCTCTTCCGCAATATGTGGGAGGGGGAAAAGAATACACTTTCTCTCAGCGTGCGCTTTCCAGAGAAAGTGTTTTTCTTTTTTTGGGGGGGGGGGGGTCAAATTCGGTCCAAGAATCATACAGTGATCTTTTTTTCTTTCTTTCAATGGCCACGCTCTTACTCCAAGCCATGATGCAACTGCTGCAGAGGCACGATCAGGAATATTGTGTGTCCATTCATGTCTTAATCACGCCAGCAATTTCACTCGGCGGATATAATTGTCAATACTCACGCACACAGTGTCATAACCAACGTTGTAATTACAGGGGTTGAGTAAAACACTGCAAGTACTGATTACGGTAAGCTAAGGATGTCTGACGGACTAATTAACTGACTTGTTATGACAGTGTGAATATGACCTATGCTTCCTACAGGCATCTCCCCATGTTCACATATTTCTTTATTTGAGCCACCCCTTCCAGATCTTTGTTCCATTTCTTTCACAATATAGGGCTGACTTGTGGAAGAAAACCCTTGGGTTGCATCACATGTGGTGCTATTTCTTCCAAGGGATGGAGACAATGGGAAAGCGAGTGGGGGCAAAGATGTGAAAACGAAAGTCATACAGGATCCTAATAAGCCCACCCTCTGCCACACATGCACAGACACATTTAACGGTGGCCTTCTTCACACGACGTTGCAGAGCAGTGGGTGATGGGTAACGGCGTCTGCTCTATTATGAAAAAGTATTTGTCGCAAAACAAAAGCCCGGCGGGGGGGGGGGTTCTGGCGTCTCGCAGATCCCGAACACTGCAGTCTTTCTCTATCGGGGGCTGCGCACATGGGCCGGGCACCCAGAACACGCACACACAAACACACACAAACACACATCTGAGAGTGATCTCGGTGGGGGAAACGCTCCATTTCTCTCCGCTTGTGTTTGCTAATGGCTTCCAGCATCAGGGCTCATCACGGCGAAGACTGCATACATACTTGCGCACACACAGAAACAATTACTCTCTTCAAGCCATGAGCAACTAATTAGACCTTTAACACTGAGGACCGGGACAGGAATTCCATCTGGACTTTCACCAAAAGCGTTCGGTGTAATTCAGCGTAAATGCCGCGCTGACGGCGACCCGTCATGAGCTCAGAGCTTGGACTAAATCAGCGAGCGAGCGGGCGGCTTGATTTGAAAATCTCACAGTGCCGGGCAGGGGGGGGATGGTTTTCATTCACCGGGAGGCTATATTGAGATTTTTCAAGGTTACGCCCGTCGATTAACGTGCTGTTCACCTTTCGGAGCATGGCGCCCACCGTGAAGTCCCTTTTTTTTTCCAAATCCACTGTAAGTACTAGGTCCAGCTCTTGCGTCTCACGACTACAGAAAGGGCGAAGGGTGAAACACGCTTAGACTCCCCGCAGCGTGATTCAGAGCCTACGCAGCCACAGTCTATCACTGTAGAAGCTCGAAGCTCGGACCGGGCTCCCACTTCGGCATCTCCTCAACTTGACCGGAGGCCGACAGCAATTGGGTGCCGATAGTGTATATAGTGCATTCCAAACTCCCATCCGCTCAAAGGGGCACTCGGTTCTCTCACGCAACGACTCGGCAGCCTCAGAACATCAATCCGCCTTGGGCGGCGCCATTAAACCGTTTCACTGGAGCAAAGATTCCCGGCCACATCTGGGCCTGTGAATCCTTCCGAGCTTATCAAGCAAAATCCAAGACAGAGGCTATGTTCCAATTTAAAACAGCTTAAGAGCCGCGCGGGTGAAGTGCAACGTGGAAAAAAAAGAAAAAGAAAAAGATTGACGATCCTGTGAAGGTTGTCAAAGGTTGCGCAATCTGCAATCTGTCACTTGAAATTTCAAACGTTTTGAAACGTTCGAATTTCTTTGATCAATTGGTTTGACACTAATCAATGAAAAATATGCAAAAAAAAAAAAAAAAAGGAATCAAATTAAAAAACACGATGTTTGTGTTGGACCATTACCAGATGAGGGAGGGTGAAGAAAAAGGGAGTATCAAGGACTCATCTAAGGAGCCGTGTTAATCCCTCTGGAAAACTGTGCTGGCAATAATAATCAATACAGAGATGATTTATGAAGTAAACTGAGACCAAGTGTCGGTACAAACTTTTCTACCTATCTGCTATCCAAGTGTATGAAACTGGCTTGCTCTGGAACCCCATTGTTTATCTCGATGTTTCCAAGATAATGGATTTTGATTTTTCACTGGGTTCCCTCATGTTTTATGCATTTTCATCTAAATTCTTACCTCTCTTTCTCAATGCTTGGTTAATTTGAATCCTGCAGCGCAGCCGAGCATTGTTCAAATCCACAAAACGTCATTGTAATCTCTAGTCGCTGAATGGTTTTCATAGAGGAGAAATTCGCCCGGTTGACTTTAAGGGGGATTTGTATGAAAATCCCGCAGGAACCGTATTTCATACTGCTTCACATTACAAGCATATCGTTGAATTGTACTTTTGGTCAAATTCGCTGCTCGACTGCTGCTCATATTTAATGAACCTTATTTCTACTACCACTAAAAGTGGGCGTCACCCAAGGAACCACGAATCCCCCCCCAAAACAAGGTGATCAGCGGGAATCTTTTCTTGAAGTTTTGCGACCGTATCATAAAATGGAACTGTATCCGGCTGTAATGTTACCTTTGTAGAGGTTTTTGGGCAGCTGGCAGGTGTGGCCGCAGCCGTTGGAGCAGCACTTTTTGACCGCCGAGCACTCGCCGTCCTCCTCGCAGCTCTCCACGCAGGCGGCCGCGAAGCCGCTGGCCTTCTCCGGGGCCGGACAGTCGCCCTGCTTCACTCCCTCTACCGACTTCAGGAACTCGCAGCTGGTGAGACACTCGTAATGCTTCTTGGGAAAGAGGGGCTGAGGGGTGGGTGAGCGGTGACAGAAGGGTGGAGGAGAGGAAAAAATACATGTCAGACATCTTCTAAGACCAACCTGCCTGACTGCAAACGGGCAGGTCGGTGACCTAACGGGGATTGTCCCCTTCTACGTTTCAGCCTATGACTCACTGGAGCGGCGAGGACATTAAACGGCTTTGATTCGCGGAGAGTGGGTCATTACAGTGCGCACACACACACAAAAAAAAAAAAGTGACCTCACACTCCTCTTAAAACTTTTTTTTTTTCTCCTCTTATTGAATTTCCCCCCGCTAAGTCGGTGGAGCTCAAACACCCGAGTCTGTGGCCATGGCGGTATTTGTGGGTAGTGACATACCTCGCATAGGTCCTGGCACTGGTTTTCCTTCAGGTCCCAGGATTCCTTGCAGGGCTCCAGGCACTGTGGAAGAAAACAAAAAAAAAGGAGAAGGGTGTCAGTTCTTCAAAGAGCCAGCCACATCAAACGGTGCCGCCGTGTGTGGAGATGGTGCTCGGGCTCACCGGCACCCCGCTCCGCAACTAGCCGTTCCTTTTTTTGTTTGAGGTCCCACGTTTACTGACACAAACAGTCTCGTGCAAAAGCAAACGCGGGGCCCAGCGGTCGTCCGTTCTGTGCAGACAGGCACACGCTTGCCCGGTGTGTCTATAGGCCTACGGATGCTTACGTTTTTGCTCGGTGTGGGCCTCGCGATTCCCTCTTCATGCCTTAACGCCATTAGCCTCCCATTTTTTTTCTTTTGCCTCATTCTCATCCCGCCACTTTTCTCTCGCTCATGTCTGGGCCCGATGCACTCTGGCACTGATACTGAACAACCCCCTTCCTCTGCCATGCCGAACGCAGAGCCCATAATAGACAATACACTTGGTTAAATGTTCTAGGGATTCCCTTTTTTTTTTTCTTTTTTTTTAACACACGTGGAACCCATTTGCTCGATGCTCGGCATAGGCGTGGGATAAAAGAGTGCAGCTCTAAGTCATTTGGCCAAACATGATGGGATGATCAAAAATGTTGAAGGAAAGTATACCGATTTAGTCGTGCCCCCCCCCCCCCCCCCCCCTTTGTGGCCCCCCCCCCCCCCCCCCCCTTTTGCTCGATATGCAGCAGCTCAGCCACCGAAACGAATGGAATCGAACAAAAATACGACGTAATGTAACACAAAACGTCCACGCGTGTCCGACGGAATCAGGCAGACGCTGCGGCGGGAGAAGGGAATGTGTTGGGATTGGGACTGGAATGAGCCGCGGGTCTCGCTGCAGGCCACCGAGGGCTGGTGCGAAAGAGAAGAGCGCGTTGAGTCAAACAGACAAACCGCTGCCAGGCTGCTTCTGTGCTGCACTGGGCGCAGCCCAAACCACACCGACCCGGGACCTGCCAAACTCACTCATTCAAGTCCGTTTAAGTTGTGCGCCTGCACCGGCTGCAGCGCGGAGATACCCCCCCCCCGGCCCCCCTGCGTTCATCGTGCGGGACAGGCCGAAGTAGTTTTGGTTTCTCCGATTTCAGCGAGAGGTGGAGATGCGACAGAGCAGATATGGAGATCTGCCATCGGCCGACCGACCGTGTGTGTGTGTGTGTGTGTGTGTGGGGGGGGGGGGTTAGGCAGGAAGAAAAAAAAAGGTTTATGGGAACGATCTGTAGAGTTGTGCAAGGTAGAGTGGTTCAACGAGGGCACCTAACGTGGCGTCTAGTCAACATAAAGCTGATGTTGCGTCTCAGTCCGGGGGCCAGGCCTGCGTATTTATGACTCTTAAATTCACTCATTAGCCAGCTCTGTCATTATTATGCCATCGCCAGTGCAAAGTTGATTGGCTTTTTATGGAGTGCAGTGGACGGGTGCATGATGAAACATAAACCTCGCTTCTGGAAGAACATGCAGCAATCACAGCCGCGCACACGCCTGCCAGCACCCAATTACGCTCGGTTTCGCCTCCGTGCGCTTGCCCAGCCTTGTCTCAGACAACCCAGGTCCCTGTGAGGACTCGCCGTTGAGGGTTTAGCGCTCGGCTTTTTCACTGCGGCATGGGGTGGCAGGAGGTTGGGAAAAGGGGAGAGGCGGTATTTTTCTTAATTACTTCAGGGCAATATAGAGATCCCTCCTGCGACAGGCAATAGAACACGAGGTGTCAAAAAGGGACGCAGCTGTGACGGATGAGAGGACGCAGAGAGAAAGGAACGCCGTTTCTGCAGACACCGCCGAGATTTAGGATTGACCTGTGAGCCCCGTCGCCCCCGTTTCCAAGATAGGCCTCGGCGTCTCCGCTTTCAGCGACCTCTGTCAGAGGACGGCGAACGGGGGAGAGACCCGGGCCTCGCAACGAGCGGGACGCGGGGAACGACGAGGACTCGAGGCAACGGCTGCGTTACCGCACCAGTGTCTGCAGGACGCTCTGCCAGGAGACGCACATGTTAAAGCCCCCAAATCCCTGCTACAAATCACAGAACATACACGCGTAAGCCCCGGGGATCAAGCTCATTTTACCCATTGAAAGATCCCTGTGTGCCCGGACTGAGCGCATTCCGCGGGCTTTTCTCGAGGACGAGTCTTTTTTCTGGTTCAGCGCAATCGCGACCGATCGAGTGAAAAATAGAAGCGGCGTTACCTCGGCTGGCGTGCCAAGCGGCGCTGAATGAACACGGCACATTGCGTTCGTGAGGATATTGCGACACAGATCAGAATGCTGGCTGTGTACTCAGCGTTGTCTCACCCACACCTTCCCCCGGTTTTTCCTCTCTCCTCGGGGGGGGGGGGGGTCCTCGGGGGGGGGGGGGAGAAGAAAAAGAAAGAAACTCTCACTCAAACAAATAATCGTGATCCCCATAAAACTGTGGGAAATGTTCTCTTTTTCTTTTTAAATATATGATCGGATGACAGTTGCTCTCGCTAAGCGGCGGGATATTTCACAAACGTCATCATTAAAAAAGCTGAGCACTTGTGTCGAGGCCGGGTTCGCGCCGCGCAGGTGCGCGTACAAAACGACCATCTGTCATCGTCTCTCCCGGGCCACACCCACAACCTGGCATTCAGGCAGGGAAGGGGAGGGCCCCCCCGCGACAGATGTCTCGCCAAAGCAAATAGGACGACTGGATATAATTACAAAGGTGCGCTCATCAATCAGACGCCGGTGATTTCTTTATACACAGTTCGGTGCTCGATCAAACCGAACCCACAAAAACCTGCCAAGGAAAGTGCCAGAGCATTTCTTTATTTATTTGTTTTTTCTTATAAGCTCTTTCTTTTGGAAAGGGAGACTTCTAATGATACCCATTAGGAGATAATTGTGCCTGGCTAATAAACTTTACGCAAAGTGCATATGCGTGTGTCAATTCTTACCGCGGGAAGCGCGCTAGGCGAGATCGGCCGTCTTACCGGGGAATTTTAGAGGGGCTCCCAAACAGTGAAGCGCCTATGTTTTAGCGTCGGGGCCCGCTAATCTGGGGACACACAACGTGCCAGAGGGGTAAACGACGCGACGGAGCTGGACAGTGACTCTGTCGGATTTGGCTCGCCAACGCCCGGGTCTCCCTCGAGCGAAATCTCTCCCGCTGTTGCCACAGCCACCGTCTGCTCGAACCGCATGAGGACCGCGCACGTGATTGTCCCGCGTGCTGTTAACACATCTCCCGAAAAAACTAATGTCCCGGCTCGCTCCGAGACCAAAAGAAGGGCGCGGGGTCGCCTCGGCGGCCGTCACCAGACCGGGCTGATTTCCCCCTTTGTCCTCTTATCTTCCGGCACCCCCACGGCGACACTATCTGCATGGCTAAGCAGGGACGTCCGCAGCGGTCCTTCACTCCGCATTTCACGGCGCTAATAAAAGTCTGGGGGGGGGGGGGGGGGGGGCGCGACCTGAAAGGCATTCTGCGGGGCTGATGAGAGAGTGGGGCCTGAATGGCGGCCAATGCCACAGCCCATCTTCAGTTCGTCATGGCTGGGGAGAGGCCCGGGGAGGGGCGGGGGGGCCGGGGGGTGAAGCTGGAGAGATGAGGGATCGGTGGTTTCAGTGCATGAAACAGCCTTTCTCCATTACAGGATCTCCGCCTATCATAAAAATGCTAAGTGCCCTGAGTGAATGACTCAATAACATAAACTATGAAAAAGTGCACACATAAAATGCCAGGCGATTGTTTTCTTTCGCTTAATGGAGCATGGACTGCTACCAGTCGGGATTGCCCCCGGCCTTAACAATGCGCACTGTGTACAAAATAAAGATGACGGGCCGTAATTCAATGCCGATCCGGATATCACCACAGCGCACGCCGCGCATTTCTCACAGTCGCGGGGACATGTGCGAGGCCTCCGCGACCGATGCTGGTTCCTGAATGAAATGTAACGTGCCAACGCGTGTGAGACTGAAATATTGATTTTCCCGGTTATGTTTTCTTTCCCCTGATACCCCCCCCCCCCCCCCCCCCCCCCCCCCCCCCCCCCCCCCCGCACGCACACACGCCAAAAAAAAAAGCTCCCGGCATGACATCCGAGAGCAGGATGCATCCATCCCGGCGCTGAGGGTTAGCGTTAAGCTTTCTGGTGCCAACATGTATTTCACAAGGTGCCTTTGCCGGGCCCCTCGGGGTGCAGCCGCGGCTCTCTGCTCCTCCTGGGAGACAGCTATGGGGGAATCTCTGTTGTTGATCGCCGACACACTGTAAAATCTCACCTCCAATCTCATTGAGTTATGGATACTTACTGCTGCCCGGGCACTTTTCGCACTCCCGGTGACCGGGACTCAATTATTCCAGCTGCGGTGTGCTCAGATCTATCGACCCCCCTCCGCTGTTTTTCTCTCCCCCACACCCCCCCCCCCCCCTCCGGGAGCAAGTCATTGGGCTCCGCTTTCTCCTCTATTAAAACAAGGCACTTACTCCTCACTTCTCTGTCTATTTCACTTTTATTTGGCCACCGTCTCCCCCTCTGCTTCCCAAGTTTCTTCCCATGCCTTATCTCCTCTCTGCCCCCCCCCCCTCCCCCGTTCCTGCAACCTTGCCTTTCCTCCTCCCCCGCTGGCAGTCCCCGTCCGTTCTAATCCAGATAAATATTAAAACTCATCTTCCCCCCCCCCCCCCCCCCCCCCCCCCCCCCCCGAAGCCCCCGCCGCTTTGGCTCTCCGTCTCCACTAAGCCAGCATGTTCATACTCAGAAAGATGGACGCTTTCCAAAACTCTTTCCAAAGTAGATAGATTCGAAAACAGCAGGCTCACGTTGCAGCGCGGACAAAGAATGGGCTTTTTTAATCATGTGATAAATCTTTCACAAACACGGCCAAGGCACTCTCCCTCGCCAGCGATGTTATGCGGCCATGTTTCGGCGGCCTCTCCGCGTTTTTTTTCCCTGTGGCCTTTGCGTGTATCCCCTGCCTAGAGCAAAACCAACATCCATTGTGAGACAATTAGCGGGGGTCAGTACGTAGTCGGCATGAAATATGACGACCACGGTCCCCAGAGGCACGCGCACGAGCGCTGTCGAGGGACATGCTGGATCTGACTTTAATGTTTTATGCAGTCTTCAAAGTGGAACACGAATAAAAGTCCAGGTGTACAGTGGTGAAGTTGTACCCACGCTACCCCCATGACCGACTGTGAGCAAGTGATTATTTTTTTTCCAATGCTCAGGTGCTCCTCTTTTGTATACCGATGATTCAACAGAGAGGGCGTGTCCCTTTGAAGTGCTCCTACTTTACCCACCACTGCATACTCACAAATGGAGCCAAAATCCGGCTCACTTCGCATCCTCTGCGTGTGCATGAACACATTTTACCGCAACGCAAAAACACATGCCACAATGGCCACGACGATATTTCGCTCATGATTTTTTTTTTTAAGTGGCCCAGCACGTCCGGGCTGCGCCTGAAACAGACTGTTCATTTTCTGTCCATGGAATAATTGCCTGGTTCATTGTACACGCGGGTTCGGGGATGCTCGGCTACGCATTTCGCATGTCGAGAGCTGTTTCAGGTTTTGAAAGCCGCCATGAAACAGCGTGTAAAGATATTTCAATTTATCCACGACGCAACCCGTCTCCACACTCTCCCCCCTTGGCGGTGGGCTGTTTTTCACCCAAATTCTCATTCACGGCACATTCTCCACCGCAAGCTGCCTCCCGGAATCCGAAAGCGAGCTCGAGCTCAAACAGGGCGTATTGCTGTTTTGTTTTGTTTTGTTTTTTTGCCTAAAAATGTGCGAACCTAACTTGAATATCTCCATGATTACCTTTCAGCTGATGCCCATTGAGGCGTTCCTCGCAGGTTAACCAGGCTGAAATATATTCCATAACAGTGCCGGTGTGAGCGTAAAATCATATGCGTGCAAGGCTTTCCAAGAGGTCTCTGACAGGCCATTAAGTTTCAAAGGGATCGTAAGAATATAGCGAGTAAATCAGGAAGAAGATACCCCCTGTCCTGAAGGGCTGTGCAGTCAAGGCAGTATTTTACTCCCCTCGTGGTGGGTTTGGCGCGTTAGATAGTGTGTATTTAGTTTTAGCGCTGCCTGTTCCTCCGAACAGGTGTGCGTCAGACAGACAGGGCCAGACTTTTATCCGGCGCATCAAAAGGAATGCGGTGCGCCGTCGCAGCGGGCTCCCACAAGTGCCGACAAATATGACATGGGGATTTTCTCGAATCAGAAGAGGCTTTGCTCATCCAACGGTCGCGCCCACCTCCTAACACAATGGTGATGATTGAGAACGTCATTCCATAATTGTTATTTCTACTATTAAATCTGTCGCACGCCAGTACGTGTTAATGTCTCAAATGAAACATGTGATGCTGTGTGGTTAAAAGGGAGGGGGGGGGGGGGGGGGGGGGGAAAAGGGGGGGGGGGGGGGGGGGCGTAGAACGGCGTTCTATTCCTGCACCAGCTAAAGCCTGTCGTTGTGGAAAAGACAACAATTAGCGGTTGTTGTGCTCCTGCACCTCATTTGGTGTCTTGGAGACGAACGATGCCCGCCTGGATCCCAAGTGATCTTGGTTTGTGGAGAAAATTGGAGGATATCTGCTCCCCGAAGACGTACCGTAGGTATCCGTAGCATGAGCAAATTCGGCACCATCATCAACCCTGTATCTGTTCAGCACGTAACTCCTCACTGGACAAGCTGCTCGTAAGCAATATTCGGCAGTATTAACAATATTCTTGCATATCCAAAAAATGGGGTTTTAATATACATATAACACGCAACTTGCGATATTTCTTTGATCAGTATGAAACGTTATTCAAATAGTGATAACTCTGTTACTCCATTCAGACGCAGACCGATACACACTCCTTGAATTTCCCCTACACGAGCAAATGTCTCCGAGTGTTTTACAGCCTCGAGAGGGACGTGTGCTCGGAGCGCCGTGCGCGTCGTAATTCTTTCGTATTTGCCACCAGCCAAAACATCGTAGTCCTCCAGCTATTCCAGGGTGAACTGAAATGCACACGGTTAAAGGTTCTATTTAGTTTCAACGAACCCCGGGCCTCGGAGTCGGTGAGCAACCTAGCAGGTGGCGTCGGAGACATTCTTCGAGCGTCGCTTTAATTATTAATTTAAATGCATTTGACGGCGCAGACAACAAAGGGCTGAAAAGGAGTCGCTTGGCAGAAAGTGAGGAGAAAAAAGAGGAGGGGCAGTGCATGAATTATACATTCACCCCACAATCAGAGGTGGCTGCCTTATTTATGAGCGAAAAAAAGCCCACACAGCTCAGCTCCAGTTGTTCTTTGTCTGCTGTGGAATGCAATAGCAGTTCTCTTAATACTTAATGACTCTGAAGTTTCACCCAGACACCCCACCCCAAACACACACACACACGCGCGCGCGCGCACGCACACAGACACACACCCGCAATCTTATGCCGCACTGGGATCTGTCTCGTACGGGTCCTGTGCCATCTTGTGTTGGCAACAGTCAAAATTACAGTCACTGCAACTGGAGCACCAGTTATCACCTACCTCTGGGCTCGGTTTACATTTCATGACAATTAGACTCAACAGGATGCATCCATCACGAGGGGTCAGATTCGGTGATAAAGAGGCCAACGGGGCCTTTTTTTTTTTTTTTACTTTTTTCCGCCGTGACGCTGCCTGGGAAAGCCAAACCCACTCGGCCGTTCCCTGAAAACAGACTCAGAACGCCACATGATTTACTGTGTTTACTCCCACACCGTCGCACCGAGTAACGTTACGATGACAGATGCATCAGGGCCGAGATGAAAAGTTGAACACGCGATAAAACACTTCCTCTGTGCCAATTTTATTTATTCTGTCTATAAAACTGATTTACAGCCACGGTAATGAACTCGCATTTCGCCCCCTTGCAGAGAATGAACAATGAATTGCTTTCACGGCAAACGCCAGTCACCGCCGACGGGCGGCGACGGCAAACAAGATGTTGACAGGAAGTCACTCCTGGCGGCTTTGTTTTCCCGGGCCAGCGAAGCTGTCCCAATTCTTCGTCGACCCGAATGAAAGGAGACCTGGAGATTCGGTCTCAATGTAGGCCAGCGACATGGAAAACATGACACGCCGCTGGGGGGGGGCTAGCGCACGGGGGGGGGGGGGGGGGCGGCCT
>JAFBJU010000574.1:203533-249336 GCA_016785305.1 Colistium nudipinnis | reverse complement strand
GGGGGGGGGGGGGGGGCGTCCTAATCCCATGCTGCAGTCACATTCCACCACTATCTCCACTTGTTTATTTGAGTCACAGAAACACTTGAAATAGCACTAATCCTACTTGCCCTCTCCGGCTCCCACTAAGAGCCCCACACCAGGGCGCTCATTTTACGAATCTTGGACTTGTAACACATCCAGATTGAGAAAGGAATTTTACCGATCGCTTGAGGTGATGAGGTTTGATTTTTTTTTTTCTCTCTTTCCTTTTTTTCTTTCATGTGCATTTCAAAAGCCGCCAACAATGACTTCTGGGGGCAAATCTAGGCACGTTGACTGGTAAAACAGTTTTGGGTTTACACTGCTGCAGGGAATAAACACAATTCTGAGTGCTTCGGAATAAATGACGCTCGTGAAAAAGTCACCCCTGGACTCTAAGGCTGGGCGAACGGTCAATCGCTGTGGCTTTGACACACATTCGGCGCATCCCGAAACTGTCGCGCTGACGCGATCTATAGGATTTATCGGCAGGATGCAGCAGCTTTGAGTGGCGCTGGAATACATTGATAAGCCCGCATCTACTAAGCGCGTCGGCTTTAAGATTCTTACATTGCAATCTTCTCTCGGTCGACTGCCGGCATGATTAGTTCGGTAACGACGTATTAGCGTGGGCGGCAAATGAAGCCGCGGAATAAACTCAACGCTCCGGCCCTGCCCGACACAAGTCAACGCGGCGTGCACGCCGTAATCTCCCGTACCCGGGCCAATCCATGCGCGGCATGAGAATAAACACTTGGATGGCAGCAGATGGTCTCGGTGTGACCGGTCTTTGGCGCCGAAAGAGGATTTCGCAGCAGCTTCCACTTTATTAATCTCTCGAGAAAAATATCCCCGTCCGACGGCGAGAACGCGCTCAGTCGGGCTAGGAAAGGTTGATTATTTGACAAAATGAGTTCAATAAAACAAACGGCCACTGTTTCAAGGCCCCCCCGCTCTGTATGATCAATAAAAACACACCGCTTGGATGACGGATAGTGTCTGCCCCGGCTATTTCCTGTGAGATTTTGAGGAGACAGCAGTTTAGAGAGCAGCTTAAGATACTTTCACTGCCGAATAAGTCTCAACTGCGGTTCCACTGCTGCTTCTTTTTTCTTTTTTTTTTTTTTTTTTGCTGTGGGGGTTTTCACTCTCTGCCACCCACCATGTGAATAATGAGCTCTACAGATAGCAGCCAATGAAGCGACCCCCCCCCCCCTTTAGCCAATGAAACTTAACAACCATGTCCAGATCAGGTCCTTCCTGCTGGGACTGACCAGCCCTGCCTCACACTCCTCCGCCACCCACACACACACACTCACACACTCAAACGGCTCCTGACTAAATCAAATAAAAGACCAAAAAAAAAAGGGCTTCTGAAAAACCACAGAGACGTCCCTGCACAATCTCCACCGCACACCTCACAATTATTCAATATAATCTTATGTGAAATCAGAAAAAAGGAGCATTCAAAGTGGCTGAGACTGTTCTGCACGGATTTTACACTCTGCCGAGCAGCGTCGCTGACAGGCAACCCGGTCACTGCCCACTTGACAGATTGATTTCTATTCCAGCTTGCTTTGAGGTGTCGGTGCTGGTAATGTGGCTCACACGGGGAGGTGAGACGGACGTCTGGCCTCAGCATGACCAAAAGGTGCTTTGAAGTCCGTCTAAGGACCTAACAATCCAAGCCGTGCCCGGCCGTAAACTAACAGCCAGCACCCACTTTATCACGTCTTCCCAGTCGGCCGTCAAAAAACACACAGCTCGCCGCCGAAGAAAAAGTGACCGCACAAAAGCCTCGTAAACTGCACTGACAGCGCTCCCGAGGCTTTGGGCGAAAGTGACGCGAGAGTGTGCGATGTTATTCTTCGGTTTGCCGCGAGGACTGAGGAGCTGCTCCTCGGGTTTTGAAAAAAAGAAAAAAAAAGGTTCCCCAGCCTGAAGAGGAGGATAACCGCTGGGAAAATGTCACCGTTTCCTTTCGGTGTGAGAGAGCGCGAGGCTGCGGTGGGGGTGGGGTGGCCAGTTGACGGTGGGCTTTGAAAGACACTCTTGAATGAGACATAGTGGCATTCCAGCGATTGGTATTCAGGCAAACCCGCTCCAACCAGCTTCCGACACGCGGAATCCGGAAAAAGGGCGAACACTTCCGGAAAAAGAGCCCGCCTGGGACACGTGAGAGACGTCCATGAAAAGACAACCAGACAACGTTGCTTGCCGAAGCTTTTCCCCTCCGCAGAGCCCCGGGTGAATAAATTGCCGAGACGTGGCAGGTTCACACAGATGTAAAGTCAACACCGCGCGTTCCAAAAGATGGTAAATTACCAAGGCGCTACATCGGGAGATCATTGAGATTCATTTGAGCTATCGGCCCCCCGGTGGAGGAGAGCACAGGATTCCTAAAAAATGTCCAGGGTATTCCGTGCGCATGCAAGAAAAATACTGCACGTTCTTCCCCAGACATTCGGAAGGGATGGACACTTTCCAATGACTCGCCGCAGACCAACTATTTCGGGCCCGGTGCACATGTCCTTTCTTCTCTTCCTTTCCCTGCGAGGGACTTGAGTAATGAAGTGCACCGGTTTGACTGGCATTTAAGCGGCCTTCGGTCCATCCTAGCATTTGATTTGGAACTTGGATCACACCCCCGAGGAAAAGCAAACCCCTCGCTAGTATCGGCCACGCTCTGAATGTGGGGAGATATTTGGCTGCTTCTGCACGTTACGCCATGCGTGTGCACAAAATATATATATATTTTTTTTTTAACAGTGGCAGAAAAAAAGAAAAAAACACCACGGAGTGTTTAAAAGTTTCACGGAACACGTCCAAACTTCTCCAGTGGGGAGCCCTTAACAGTATGGAGACGAAATGACAATAGTCCATGGAAATGCCTGCAGTCCATTCTCCCAGTGTCCCCCCTGCCCCCCCCACCCGCTGAATGCCGTTTGTCTACGGGTCCACTGTTATGGCATGATAATGACTCCCCAGCCTCTCCAAATGCCACCTCGTTCTGCTCTGGGGAGAGGGCAAGCGGGTTGATTACCATGACAATGGGGACGCCGAGAGCGGGGGCCGACTCTGGACACTGCATGCGGAATGGCCGGCGCGACTTTTTCTCATCACAAATGGAAAACGGGGGGTGGGGGGACTTTGATTTCCTTAAAATGCAAACAGATGGGACGGGGTCACAGCATCTTTGTGTGAATTATTAGGCGAGCCCCTCCAAAGATTTCCTTCACACGCAGGGAGCTCTCGTTGGCCTTTTCACGGAGCCCTGGGTGGACAGGCCTTCTGCCCCGACGCGCTCCCCAGGAGCCACTGCCTTTGTCTCTCTGTTTGACTGTGGGCTGTTCATGAAGTGAAGAGGCTAATCAGCGGCTGTGGAGCTATTCACCGGGAGCCACTGTACAGCATGGGCCCATTTGGTACGATTGTTAAGAGTGGCCACAATAGCTCTGTGTTGTCCACACACTACACACAGGCCCTAAGTGTGCACTCGAGCCGCCGATGTCAACGTGGAGTGTGGGCGATGTTTGCTGCCAAAATATTGACTTCAGGCTTCAAAATTAAGCCCCGGCGCCGCGTGCCGGCCTGCATCCTAAGCGGCGGCGGCGAAAAACCAAGGACACCATCAACTTCATTCAATTCAGAGAGCCCTCGAAACTATTTGCAATAGCGCGGTAGCCATGGTTTTGCAGCGGTGACACAGGCATGTCATTATTCCTGACACCAAAATCCAGCCTCGTGTATTTATAGCCAACAAAAGAGGATAAAGAAGTGCTAACCGACGTGCTCGTTACAGCGGAGAGAACAAGCAGTCCATTAAAAAGGATTTGGGATATTTGAGTTTCGGCGATGTTAGCTGGTTGATTATGAAAACAGTATGCTGAGCTTCGACTCGCAGCCAGCAAGAGCCTTATTCAAACACATGACAGGGGAATAACTAGGAGCCAGGAGCCGATGCTGGCTATCACCGTGGAAAGGAGGTTTCGCAGCATTATAAAGAAAACAAAGGGGGACTCTTCACACTGAACTGTAAAAACACAGACTGATCACAGATTGTTGACATTTTCAAGCTCTGAGCTCCATTTGCTTTCCATTTATGTGTGCTAATTAGCCACAACAAAAACACCATGTCGTGGATCTTTGCCAGGTCGTGAGAGGAGAGAATAATCAATACGTTTGCACATGCGGCGGCAAGCACGAGGCACAATGGCTCTGTTGTATCCCGAACTCAAATGCAAATAGCCATGGAAACAATTTGAAATTCAAAAAGTGGAATTTAGAAATCAGACACCCGAGTGGGATATTTTTGCACGGCAGCTACTGCCGGACACTGATTGTGATTAATATGTACACCTGCAGCGAGGCCAAGTTAAGTAAGCAACGCGCGCAAAAAATGAAACCACTCCTAAATTTCCGTACTAATCACCATCATTGCAATACTGCGATTTGCCAAAAATTCTCTGCAGGCCTTTCTTTACAATTAGACCAACTGTAGGTTTTTCAGGAAAGAAAGCGTGAAGGACTATATCTCATTTATCACATACCCTTAACCTGCGCGATTACCTACTTCGTGCATTTCGATTTTTATAGCATTCATACAGCACACAGGGAGAAAAAGAATAAAGAGTGAAGGGGAATAACCGACACGGAGCCCGAAGGGGAAACGTGTTGTATATGTCCCATCTTCAAGTCCTCGCGGGCTAACAACACTGAGTCCTGGTTTCACGGTCTGTGGGTGAGGAGGTGAGAGCCTCTGACAGCCACAGGGAGCATTGTTCAGACTGATACTTGGACCGGGCTCCACTGGCACATCATCCTCCCTATTTCAGCTCCATAGAGCCAACTCTGTCTGCAGCCTATGCGGCACAACTCCGAGGGCCTTGTCAACAGCTCCGGGGGAGTCTGACGGAATATGTCAGCGGTATCTTTTCAGAAGAGCTGTCAACGCCACCTTTGAATCAACCTTCTCCGGGACAGAGCATGAATCACAGGCGAACGCTGCGGGAGGCATACCACAGCGCATCCAACTGACATACAGAATGACAAATGTGTGTCGTAAAATCGCAGGGCTTTACTCGCACATCTTCAGATCTTTTTTTTTTTTTATCTGCACTTAATTGTATGCATTTGCGCGAGAAATGATTACGAACGAAGCCGGAAGCGACTCGTAAGTGAGGACTGGGCTGAAAAGAAGAAAAAAAAAATCCCTGAATAGTATATGTCAATAGATCTCCAAGTGATTCCTGCAGGCATGACAAAACTAGTCCTGCCGTGACTCGTAAGGCTTTATGTTGTATTATGCTCGAGCAATTAGGGCCGCATGTGGCATGTGTCTCATTCACGAAAGAGGCGAAACCACACTACCTTGGAGCACTGCTTGTGATTCTGGCACCACACCAAGGATCCATTATTCTGCAGGAGGAAACAGAAAGAAAAGAAAAAAACATCATCAATCATCAGAGGTAGAGCAAAATTACATTAACCAAGCATGTAGCGTTCACCTTCTCCTCTCCAAATCACAACACATCTTAAGGCCACTTTCCTTTAAGCAGTGGCCTTGTTTTGGACGAATAATAATGTCCACGGTGCAGAAATTTCCAGGCTGAGTGCCTGTAACCTAAGCAGGAAAGTGGGGTCAGCAGCACCGGGGCAGGGCAAACCTCTGGTCAGTTTCAGCAGAGCGCGGTGACCTCAGCTCCTCCGAGGGCCTGTTTGATCTCTCAACAGACGTCCCCGAGGTCATTGAGGTGGGAACTGATGTCAGCACTCCCGTGCAGACCGCAGATACTGCCAATTTCCCCTAATTGCCGTGGAAGTGCCAGCCTCTTCACTCCGAGGAGGCACACATTTGGTCCTAATAAGTGCCGTGTATTTAAAAGCCCTCCGGGTGTAAATATGGAGAGCTGTCCGGCGATGGACCCAGTAAATGGGTTGCGCAAGTGGTCATTTCCTGAATGCCATCGGGGTGTGAGAAAAATTACGCTGTCACTGTGCCGTCGCTCTGCGCAAACAAATTGGTCGACAAGTGCAAGGCCGCTGCCTCGGAATAAATGACCGGCGCGTCGACATGAAAGAGGCCGTGTGTTTCGGAAAAAGGAGGCCTTGAGTTCAAGGCTTTAGACCTAAAATAACACGGTTGATTTTGGTTGGCTTACAAGCGGCAGAAAACACACCGTGAAGACAACACTAACTTAGATTAAAGTAAATCATTCTCGTAAACGACTTAGATGTGACTTTCATTTTTTGTGTTTGTTTCATGTTCCCAGTGTCTCTACGGGAAAGTAACGAAGCTGCATCACACAGCCAAACTTTTGGGGTCTGTAGGCAAAAAAGTCTGTTTAAGTTCAATGTCAAGTTCAAAGCTTTTTCCCCACAATGTAATCCAGCAGAAATTTCCCATAAGACCTTGGGAGAGAAGTTATCATTAAAAGGGTTTCATTTGACATCCAGTACCAGTAAGTGCTGTGCTTTTAGTGTCAAGGATAATGGTCAAATGGCTTCAAAGGAATCCCCGATTGTATGGCCATGTCTTCAGAGAATCCCTTTGACGGAGAAAAAAAACGGCAGATAAGGATGAAAAATATATGAGTCGCAAAGGAGAAAAGGGAAGAGTTCTTTAATTTCTCTTCTCAAATGAACTGGAAATGAGGAGTTTGGTGCGCCTCAGCAGGTTTCTCTGTCCTTTTGCGTGGGGAAAAAAAAAACAAACAAAAAAAACACCTTTTGCCCGATCGGGCTGAACGCAGATGAAAATATGAATGATTCCTCTCTCTGGTACCCAAGGTTGTGCTGTGTTGGATCCCATTATTAAAACCCCTGCTGCTATAAACATCCACGACCGAAAGCCAACAGCCTTTTGGTGACACGCCGTAAACAGGAAAAAAGCTCGACTCCGACACCCGCAGTCAGTACCTCTGGTTTAATTAATACGGGTTGTCAAAACTGGAGCCCGCGTCCTAAATCGTCGATGGGTTTTTTTGACACCTTTCTTCGCCCATCCATCAACAGCGGCGGGGGCCAGATCCACTGAGGGGCTAATTTTGCCGTGTGACAGCATCCATGTAGCAGAGAAGCTCAGCAGGATGTTGCCCCAGCTGTCCGGGCCTGACCCCAGCATGTCAGGGGAGCGACGGGGGAATAATTATAGGTCAGGACTTCATCCTTCTGACTCACCATGACATTCCTCCGCAGCCCGATACACTACGCAGTGCCGGGGACTGTCAAGGACTCCGGTGAATGAACGCTCTCCAGATCTCCCCCTGTGTGATACGGGTCGCACGGAGGAGGCCAGTGCGGCCGACTCGCCGCTTTGTCGGGGACACCGGCGGAGTCGCGCAAACGGGCGATTTATCACAGAGGTACATTTTGGTTGTTGTCGGCTGAAAAGTCGGGGCAGGTGGCCAGGGGCGTGTTGCATTGTCTAGACAACTGAGGAGCGCGCAGACAAAGCCCCCTTTTATCTGCGGGGATAGAATTCCACCTTTTTGAAAGTGGAAATCTTTTTCGCTTCCCGAGCGCTCCCCTCGGTGTGAGTGGGGTTTTTTTTTTTTTGAGCTGCATTTAATCCCGCCCTGTGTGCTTATTCCAACGCTGAACTGCTGGAAAATGTTGCAGAGGCCTGGTGCATTTCTGGCCCAGTTAACGGGAGATAGGACTTCAAAGGGCAGACTGGTGTCTCTGCTCGTCCATTGATGGCTCCGGGATCCTCGGGCAACACCAAAATAGCTTCTCCCTCCAGGGCGCTGAATATCCAGCGCTCCAACAAAGGGCCGCAAGATTTAAGCTTCGACTTGAGTGGGTTTGAGGGCTGTGGTCCCCGTTTCAATCAATTATTCACTTTGTGTGAATGATTCGACGGCGGCTGTGAAAATGAGCTTATGAGTCCGGCGCACATCCAACTTTGGCATGAAAGGGCTGGGTCCCGAAAAATCACACAACTCCGGTGTCAACTTGTCTCCACTCGGACATGAAGGCTATTTGTCAAATGAGGTAGCTCCGGGTGTAGCAGCAGTGGGGGCTGAGCTTTACAGACAGGACTGTCACGTTGAGGGCTCACAAAGAGGTGAGGCCAAGCTACATAGGCCCCTATTCATCCGCTGTCTTCGCTAATGAAAAACTCCACACATGAGACAGGCACTGGCTGAGGCTCGATTCCACCGCAGGTTATTTAATATCAAAGGGCGAAAACAAGGGGACACGGAAAAACTACTTTCCCATGTTTCCCCCCCCCCCCCCCCCCCCCCCCCCCCCCGCCGAAGACACAAATCTCTCCAGTAAGATGCTCAGCATTTTAGTGTGCAGCACATTAGAAGTGAATGACTGAATTTTAAAATGGGAGATTTTTATTGCTTCGAACGTAATAACAAGACCTCATGGACACACCTTTCGTTTTGGCTTCACAGGTCCCCACATAAAGAGTCCCACTGCAAGGCCGATGCTTTCAGAGAACACGATTACACAGAGTTCCCAGCTCGCTCCTCATATTTTAGAGTGTCCGAGGCTAATATTTACGGTTGGGTGTTCCCCTCTGTCTATTATACCAGGGTGACAAAGTTCCCCAAAAGTGGAGTAAAATGTCAATAAATCTGTGTTTGGAAATACTATTGCATCAATAAATCCAGAGAAGCTGTAAATCTGACAGCCAAAAGGACTACCCTGTGTTTCCCAAGTCTCCGGCTCCGCTCTTGTTGCCATTTCACACTAATTCATAATTGCGACAATTAAAAACCTAAAAGTCTCTGATTTGTCCTCTGATTCAGACAAATAAAAAGCAAAGGCGCGTGGGTGTTCGAAACATCTGCAAGTGCTAAATCCCGCGAGTACCATTCCAGTATTCGCAGAATGATCAAATTAAAGCTGATATGAAAAACAGAGCCTCGGATTCCAGCTGCAAAACATGTTACCCCCCCACCCCCAGCCCTCGCACCACAACCGACACAAGTAGCGGTCGATATCGATTACTAGATAGCGAGTAGACAAAGTGAAACGTCGAGAAACGGTAGGCTGAAGTCACGGCTTTGACACGCGGCCCGGGCTTTTCATTTCCATGAAAATGGAAAGTGTTGTATGTCTTGGTTTGGCTGTCGCGTATCAAATGTCTCGTAGAGGATGTCCGAGTAGAATTAAAAGCTCTGTCGTCCCGATGATTGGAGTGGCGCTCCGAGCTGCCTGTCGTGCCCCGGGGCTGTAATGAGATCTGGCAGAGGTAGCAGATCCACCTGTAGGCCGTGCTGACTGAGCGGGCTCCGGCGTGGCAGGGAACATTACATTAGGGCTTATCGCATTTAAGCGCAACTGGGAGCCAGCATTTAGCAGGAAGGTGACCTCGGGCGGAGAGGCATCGGCCGCCCGGCGTACATCCTCCACATGCCTACGAGGTGTGACGCTGGCATTTATTGGCAGGGCCAGGGGGTAGAGGGCAGGGGGAGGGGGAGAGCCATATGTTTTTGCAGCTGACCGGACCCCCCATTTTCACCTGAGAGGACTGTTGCGAGCACAGCACACGAGACAGCCCCTGCAGATGATCTACGTTTGCCTTCTATTCTTGGACTCCACCAGCTCGCCTGCAGCGACCTTGCTTATCGCTAACCATAAAAATGCAACTGTCTTTAAACAAATGCCTCCCTCTCGTTGTTTTTGTCCCTCACCGAGGCCAGGGCTGCCTCAGACCCGGAGCTCTGCGGTCGAGCTAGATCGACTATTCCCTGTTCATTTGGCTCGAGACGTACGTCAGGTCTTTGGCGTTTCAGTCAATTAGTGACTAATTTAATTCCCGAACCTTTCAACCCCGGACCAGAAATACACTCTCTTGCGATTTTTTTGTTTTTTGTTTTTTCTCCAAATACACCCCTCGCACTGCTGTTTGTGCTTTGAGAATGACAGTTTTCCATCTGTGCCTCACAGCAGGACCGTTTTTTCTGTCCTTCCGGGATGTTGATCACAGCTGACTGTATTCATCATTGGCCCTTTTGTGTTATCCCTAAATGAAATTGCAAGAATTGACCGCAGTAGGCCTGCTTGTTCCACAGAGGGACCGATCAATAAATGCTTTCAAAGTAATGTAAATTGGGGATGGGGAAACAAGAAATGCACTGTTGAGTCATGCGATTTAATTACGAATATACCTCGCCCCCACCATGTCTCCCGACCTACAATTAGGGTTTCATTAATGCACCTTAAGAAAGATGAGCCTTGCAAATGTAAATGAGGTGAGTAGAAAGGCGGTCACCAGATAGATAGCTGGGGGGGGGCAGAGGGGAGCGGGATCATGACCAGACCTTTTCTCTGGAGTCCTGGGAGAGAACAGTGTGTCCGTTGGAGGGTGAAAAACAACTTCTGACACCACCTACCAAATCATCCAAAGCATACAACTAATTTATAGTCGCTTAACACAAGGTCTGCGACACAGAATGCTTTGTGGGAGGGGGGGGGGGCACAATGGCATACAATTCCTACTATGAATTCTATAATTCAGTATTCCAGTATAAATCTCTTATTTCATTGGGCCCAGACACGTTGGAAATACGTGGGGGCGCAGAAAAAGTGACACAATACAGAGTAATAACAGAAGTTAAGTGCATCACGTTTGAACTGATGGAGAGGGGTTTTCTCATTTTTCCATTCATCAGTAACTAATGAATGGAAACCGACGCCAATAAAACACATCCGTCATCTCTTAGCCTCAAAAAAAATAACCCCCCACTGCAGTGTAAATCCGATACACGTTAAAGGGGTCCCACTCCACGCGCGTGGGAGACCACAAGTACACGCACTGTGGGGGCGACTTAAAAAAAAACCTTCACGTGCTTCCATCTGCAACTGGTGTTTCACTATAGCGACACTTGCCCTTTGCCAGTGATGATTTGTGAAGACTAAACTGTTGAAGTGGCTCTCCCAGCCTCCTTCGGAGACCTGCTCTCCCCCAACGGGCTCAGCCCGGAGACAGGTTGGCCCTAACTGTATGGGCTTTAAGGAAAACACATTTTTCTCTCTCCCCCCCCCCCCCCCCCCCCCCCCCCAAAAACCCATTTTCTCTCCCCCCCCCCCCCCCCCCCCCCCCCATTCAACACATGACCCATCACGGCTCCCTGGCCATCGGCTCCCTGGCCACGCGCGCCTACCTGGGAGTGCTTGAAGAAGGCGGAGATGCGAGTGATGTGCAGGCTCAGGCATCTCGAGGCGCATCTCGCTCGGTAAATGCTGCCGGTGAAGAAAGAGTCGTCCTGCTTCCTGGCGCACACGCTCCCGGGGCTCGTTAGCGCCGTAATCCACACACACAGGGCGACACACGCGCTCGCGCTCCTGGGGAACATGCTCCTCGCGGTTGTGTATTTAATCCCCGCACGAGACGGACACACTGCTGCGTTCGGGGCTCCGGCGGAGAAACTAAAGAAACTTCAATTATACACCGGGGAGGAGTCACGGGCGCACGTGCGCCGTGATTGGAGGACCCCGCGCTGATTGACAGGCACGAGGAGGTCTCGGAGCAGGTAGACCGTCGCTGCGTCGTCCCGCGCCCCACTCCCTGCATGTGCACAGTGTCCGGAGTGGAAATCGTCGCTATCCTCCTGTATACATTATACGACTATTAGTGCCTGTGGGGGGGGGGGGGGGGGGCCACGTTTAAGGGGGGGGGGGGGGGGGGGGGGGACACGATTATAATTGATTAGAAGGTTCCTCCATTTCCAAGCGTCCGCGTTCACCCTGGCAGTGTTATTTCATTCTCCATTCCCAGAGATCCACTCCAATCGAGCCACAGCGAGTGGAAAATGAGTGGCGTGATTCGAACACTCCAGCGATTGTTGAATTCTGCATCCACATAATGGGCCGGCTCACGTGAGGCAGTTGAAAGAGAAATTCCAGGTCATGGCATGGGTCAAGCACCACAGGCACTAGATTCGACATTAGCTCAAATGCAACTTGATAGTGTGAAGACACTATATTGCTGTTTTCACACACTTAGTTTTACCCTTTGTGACGAATATTCAGAACTTTGTGTGGATATTATAAAAAAAATGTCTCTGCAATTTTCAGTCAAAGATTCATTGCTTTTTAGACCCCCTTTGATCGGAGAACTATACAGTTACCTCAAGGGAACGTGTAAAACGCAGACTCTGCCCTTTATCATTTATTTACGCAGGTGTTTGTGCGCAGTTCCTTGCTCATTTTCAATTATTCATCCCACATTCTTTTGGCAGCGTGCGCGTTTTTACTGTTCATTAAATACGCTCAACAACATCACGTGTCACGCACCAAGGACACCCACTCCTTCCACTGTATGCAGATGGGGTTAGATCATCTGCCACCCACTGATGACATGAGTCGTCAACTATGTGGAGCAGACATGTTTTCTGTGCGAAGCCCTCACATATGGCTGCGGCGCAGCTTGCCAACATCCCAGGGAAGCCCTTTCCCTTTTACCCCTCGTCTCCCGGTTTAACAGTAGCTTGGAAAAACAATTCTACGTGGAAAACTATTAAAAGCATCCCGACTAAATTCCTCAAGATGGACTCCCTACTCCTGGCATCAATTTGCCTCCTCAGGTATGGAGGAAATATGACATGTCGGAAAAGCTTGCAAGCCTTATTGGAGTTAAGGAGTAAGTATTTAATTAGAAAGTTCCCCTCAAGGGGTTTACGAGACACTCCTGCTTTTGTCAGCTCGTGCAGTACTTCCCTGAACCCCATTACAGCAGCAGCAGCATAATGGAGTTTAATAGGTGTTGCTCTTAAACTGTATTCAGAGGGGGGAGGGAGCACATACTTACACACCATCATTAGATTTGGCTTAAGTCACCATCATGCCTGGGGCAAATTACACGTTGTGCCAAAGAGTTTGACCTGTGCCCCCTGCGCTGAAACGGTTATGTATGCCCATATTAACATATCCTGAGTCGGTTCTCTGTCAGTAAAGGAGATTGTGAAATCAAGCTAATATTTCAAAAATCAGACACAAATTCCCATGTCATTCATAAAATATCAGCATGACTGCCACTGGACGAACTCTGCCCGGTGAGAGTAAGGGGGCCGCAACAATGAGCGCACGGGCCTGTTGTAGTGTTGCCAAATAACATAGTATACTACAATATCATCACACAGTTCTCCAATGATAAGATGGGAGCGCGTTCATTTCCCTGGTGGTCCCAGACACCCAATGCAACTTGGGGTGAGGGATCCCTTGCTACTCTTAAAATATTTAAACGCGGATGTCTGTGTACCTTAAAAACAGCATAATGGCTTAATTTGTTGGCTTATTACCGCCATGTGTGGTGTGGGGGGGTTTATAGAGTGCAGTGAAGGAAACGCACAGTCTGTGTGCGGTCCTGATGTCTCCTGCAGCCTGTGGGACACGTATCCTTCCGACACCAGGCTTTCATTGACTGGGAAAAGCCTCTGCCAGTTGTGAACTCAGACAATGACGCTATCGGAGGAGGGCAACGGTCTGACCGAGTCTCATCTCTGACTCGCGCCACAGCATTAATTCACACCTACATTTACAAAGAGCCTCCATTGGAAACATGTGTTTACCTATATAAATACGGCTTCAAGTGGATAAAAAGGATCGGGAGCCAATAAAAAAAAAACGCACATAGCCGAACGTTCGATGCCGCGCAGGTTCTCTCCTGCAAGGTGCACCCGTCTTCGCAACTTCCTGTGATTTGTTTAGAAGGACGCCGCTCCAAGTGACTGACGACCGACGAGTATTTCAACTCAAATCCGATGCCCACAGCTGCCTTTTTCAAGTTCAGTCACCTCTGCGAGCCCCTCGCCTAACACCTCCGGCTGCAGTCCCACAGAAATGTCTTCCTGTCACATGATCTGAAGGGAGGCATCTGAAAAGATAACACGGGGCAATCGGTTTCCAGCCCGCATGCTCCCTGAGAAAGCATGTGCACGCCGATCAAACACTTGAGTGATCTTTGATGCTTCATGGTGCAGGTGGAGGCCTTCTTCTCACCTTTGAGGAAGAGCACCCCCGGGATCAGAGAGGACAACCGGCTTTTGTTGTGAACACTTGCAAATAAAAGAGGGGAGAAGTTCAGAAAGAAGGGGGCGGTGCGTTTCCCATCAATTTTGACAGTTGTTTATGATCTTCCTCCATAAACTAGAGAAAATGCTGTTTATTTTACTTATCATAATGGTGTAATAATGTTAATAATGTAATAGTGTTAGGAAACAATTCAAGAGTAAACATTTCTAATGTGCGGTTTTGGAATGCCTGTTATTGCAGATGTTTTTAACACCTTCTACAAAACAGGATGCGCCCTCCGATAAAGGAGACAACAAGTTCAAAGACCTCCCAAGTGATGACATTCAAAACTGTGAGTGTGTGAGCGTTGGACCACAAATCACATTATCACCTCGAGCGCAGACAGTAAATGAATGTAAAACATAATCATATTTGGGGGCGATACTAATTCTAAGAAAATGGCTTCAGGCAAATCAGCAACCAAGCAAAGACAAATAAGGGCCGGATGGCAAAATACCACAATGACATCACTCTGACAGTATTATCAGCAGAATCAACCACCGAGTAGAGGCAAACCCTGAAATCCTGCCCAAGGCAATACAATGCCAAGTGGCTGATTAAACGCCTTTCTCCAAATGCCAAGTTAAGAAAGGAAATCACTAATACTCAAAGTAAGAGGAGGAGAGAGAAAAAATCCGTTTTTAACAATTACTTGTGATTATTGATCCTCCCCGTTTCCCTGAGCATGTCAGTCAACCAAGCGCGCTGAGGCAAGACGCGGCTTCCCCGGCAGGCTTGCGTGGAGGCGGCGTGATAGGTTCAAGTCGGTGTTTGTCATATTGCCATTATTCTATTTTGAAGGGGGGAAAGTCGAGCTGCATTGTCCCATTTCGTTTGCGGCACGGTATTGCTGTGTCAGCAACAGCACGGTGGAATTCGTTTCAAAGAAATATCGAGTGCATCCACCGCAAATGGGAGCGGGGGCAAATATTGATTTACAGTATTCTATGTAATGTGTACACGCAATCTTGACTTCATCTTTCATTTGAATGATGCTTCAGGGGCGGCGATACTGTTTTGGTGAATGTAGCCGCCTTGAAATGCCCTAAAACGAATAAATGACAGCGTGTGTGAAATGCATATCCCCTTTAAATAGACTGTCTCACTGCTGAAAAAAGCTCCACAGTCAGTCTTGTGTCAATTCATGATGTCAAGCGTATTCACTCCTGGTGTGTTCACAAAAAAATGTCTTCACATTCCTTGTGAAAATATTTGTCTGGTACATGTGGTTGGAAAAAAAAAAAAAAAAAACCCACTTGGTGTTGGAGGACTTCTAAATAGATGCCTGCATGAGCTATTTTCCCCTCGTTCACGACATCCCAAAACAATGCGGCGTTGTGAAACGCTGAGGGGAATGACAGCCAGGCTCAAGCTGTTTTTCCCATATAAACCACCCACTCTGAGATACGGTTTCATTTCGCTCTCAGTTTGGGCAGTGACGCTTGAGTGACACCCCAGAGTCCCCCGGCGGTTGTTTGCAGGCTGGATGATCATAAATGCACCTTTTTTACGAAGTGGGCTGGTGTTTGTTTTCCGATTGGATGTGACAAAGAGCAGAGGCTGTGCACTGTTTTATGAAACCGCAATGATCCATAGCTGTGTATACACTGAAAACATGTTATCCATATGAGGAGGAACTCAAATGTTTACGCATGGGAGATGTACCGCTTTTATACCACTAGATGGCAATGTGTCCTCAGAGACTGTCTATTTATCTCATTCTCTGTCTCTCTCTCTCTCACTCACACAATATTTTCCACCAGATGATCCAGCATTAATACCCAGCAAAAGATAATTTATAATGGGGGGGTGGGGGGGGGTGTTCTCTGGTCTCACACACACACACAAAAATCTAATAAAATGGAAAATAGAGCACACCTCAAAATTCAAGGTAATTTGCACCCACATAGTCTAACACATTTAAAGGCCTTTTATACACAAGGTGCACACCTACTCAAACATGGTGTTGTCTGTGTTTTTTTTATCTCATTTGGTATGGAAATGTTTACAGATGGTAAAGCTTTCGGAATATTTTTTTTATTTTACATATCAGATCATTAGGCGCTTGACATCTCGTGACGAATGACTTTTATCCTGACGTTTATACAATCCCATCACATATGCATTTATGTCAATCTCTTTCTCTTTGTCATTATTTATCATTACCACTCATTTTCCAGAAGGCATAGCGAGCACCGCCACAGCCATGCTCCCATTTTCTCTGAAGCTGTAGTTGATTGACCTGAGAGTGAGCATGTCATTTCACAGCTATAATGCTGTGTGTAGCTGAGCTGGGGCCCATTACGCAGCATTTTGTTGCCATGACAAAGCAGACGGCTGAAATCAGTGAGCCACTGCACGGCAGACATGTCCGTCCCCCGGCCTCTAAGCAAGCATGTGACTGTGGGAGATCACAGCTCCTGTGAGATTCTCCTGGCTAAAAATCATACGGTAGGAATGTTAAAACGCCCTTTAGGCTGAAAACTAAACCCACCCTGTGTTTCCAGGAAAACAAACCAGTCAGGTTTCTACACTAATTTTAACATAATACGATTCATAATGGATTGCGCAGGCATGTCATTTAATAAAATGACTGGTTTAAAATATTGTATCAGTTATGTGGGCAACCAGTAGAGACTCTATGGACGTGAATGTTTGCAGCCGACGCTCCAGATTTGTGCACGTATTGGGCGGGAAAAAAATGATCAAGAAACAAGATGGAACTTGTTCATTAGTGAGCTTTACAAGTTGCGGTAGGCAAATCTTGTTGTCTTTGGCATGACTAGTTGTTTCCCCCCTCTTTCCAGTCTTTATGCACAGCAAAGCTAACATGCGGCTGCCTGCAGCAACAGCTACGTATTTATTATTATGTAAGTACAGTAGGCTATTGCATCCAGTTATTGGCAGTAAACATGTTTTATGAATGGACTTTTTATTGAATGCTTTATATGCATTTTAACATCCTCATAAAAAATGAATTGTGAAAAAATTAAAGGCAACAAAATGACTGCTTCGACAGCCTGTGGGGGGGGCATTTCAAAACGGTGTAACTGAAACATTTAAACGTCACTGTGAGAAGAAAGAATTGTAAAGTCATCCACTGCCATTGTACTGGAGGAGGAGGAAAGGGAACCCTGTTGGATGCCCAGGTCACCAACCCTTGACCTCTGTCCTCGACCCTTGAATCTCTGACATCTGTCTGCTTTTCCCGCCTTCTCTCCCTCCCCCTGTTCTGTTCAAGGAATTTTATAGTGGAGGACAGTGGCTCCCTAAAGCAGCATGTATTCTTCTTTTTTTTTAAAGCTCTTGAAAAATGTATAACATCGATCAATTGATGAATCGTGATACATATTATGATGCAAACAGCAGCTCACGTATTCATAATCATTCGTTTCACCTCTATCCGGTGCTCTGCTCCACCTGCTTTTCTTTGAAACTAAAGGCCTTATCTGATTAGAGATGTTGTTCTCACTGTATTCTGCTGTGCTCGGTCTCGAAAATAGCTCTGTAGGCTATGACATAACAGTGTGCCACAGCCTTCTGCATCTCCAGTTGGTGTAGCCGGTTGCAGAGGGGGGAGGGGAGGAAGATAGTGGGGGAGGTGTTGTACAGTGAGTACACAAGGCTCGCCTTTTCTCTCTAATGCCACGTGCTCATATACGCGCCCACACACACACGCACGCACACGCCCATACGAACACACTCACACTTTTCTTCCAGACTGGGTCTGATCCCTGGCCCCCATGCTCCTGCTCTGTTTGCTCTTTGCAGTGTAAATAAAGCAGCAGGGCTTAGGGAACCAGATCCTATATGTCAGCGGACACCAGGGCACAATGAGGAATAGATACCCTATTGGACATTCCCCTGGTGCAGACTGAGCTTTCCCCACGCTTCCCAGCCTTATAACGACACAACAAGAGTCGTGTGACTCACTGCACCCATCCCCCACCCGTACATATTACCACTGCTCCTCAGTGCTGTCTAGAAAGGTCATGTGACCCTCATCAGCTTCCCCGGCTTGGGGGAGGGGAGACAGATTGAACCTGTTCTTTGTTAGGAGGTCAGCCCCAGCTCTGTGGCAGGAAGCACGCCTACCATACACCATGTAATAGAAGCGCAAGGGAGGGTGCAGGAGGTAATGTGCCTGTGCACATTTGAAAGCGCATACGAAAAGCTCACCCAGTGCCGTGTCATAGATCGCTCGACAGCTGCAGCTCCTGTGGCGATAAGATGGCAAGAGGTTGATGTAACGGGGGGGAAAAAAATCTAATATATTAGCCATGACGTGTTTTTACGAGCACATGTTCAAATGTATGGCTACAGCCAAGGCACAAATTCAGCTGGTGTTTATTCAAATACAGTAAAAAAAATAAAGAATCATTCAGATATTTAGGGCACCTAATAATTGCAGTTGATTCTGTGCTGCTGGCTTCATTAGACAGTAAGCGCAGGCAGTTTGCAGCTGAGTGTGACAGGGCCGGTATGAGGATCAGCACTTCTAAAATCCCAAAGGGTGATTATTTTCCAAAAAGGAAAAAAAAAAAAAAAAGTGCAACGCTCCAGCTGCAGGCGGGTGAGGGGGAGCAGCTGTGTAAAGTAAAGTTATCTCACTGAATCAGGCGAAATGATTTGGAGCTTCAGCATAATAAAGCCTGTTTGCTGTGAGACAAAGGTCTTCATTTTCCACAGAGGCTTTGTAACGTTTTGTGTTATCACATCGAAGTAGGACCATTGCATTTTAATCAATCACTTCCCACTTGACTTCTGAAATTATTATTATTATTCAGTGTTGTAGCCAAAATTGGCCTTATGTGCTTCATCTTCAAATCTAACCGCTGTCTGTTCACCTGCGTTGCCCGTCATGTACCATGTCACAGTAACCCTCCAGCGATGAGACAAAGGATGCATTCAGAAACGTGCAGGGGGCCTGAAAATGTGGATGAGTTAAACAGGGCCTGATGTACGAATGGAGCCAAATTCTTCATTTGTCATTTTCTGGAAATGAGATGCATCACTTCCTTACTGAAATCTTTATGGGAGTTTTGCTGTCAAGAAGTGGCTGCGAAAGTGTTACTTGGCGCACTGTTAAACTGAGCTCACGTGTCCATTTGATCTGGATCTCCTCAAATACGGATTGCTCTAGAGAACAGCCTGGACGGGACCCTCGCTGCAGAATATGGTCCCGGAACATGTGCACATCAGAGACTCACTGTCTGCGAGTCCTCTGTGAACTGTGTGTTTTTATTTCATTTATTGTATTCCCTCTCTTTCCGAACATTGCACTCTGCATTCCTAAACAGTCTCTGCGGTCTCGACCTTACTCTGTATGGTGCCATTAGATTGTTGTATTTTGTGTTGTGGGACACAATGATCCCCTCAGTGGACTCTTCGTGGTTATGTCTCCTGTTTGGTGAAAAGTAATGAAGGCGCCAGAGCTCCCTTTGGCTCAGCACAAACAATACAGAAGAGATAGTGGCCTACTTTCAGATTTTCTCGCTATAACACGCCCGACTAAAATTGCGACATACTGCAGATACCGTCTCAGTCTCTTCTCCCTGACGAAGATTAGGGCACTCATGAGTATACTGTATGTGGAGCCATTGGCTATCTTCTTTGCAGTAGTCGACTTTGGCCAGTGGCTGCGGGGAGGCCATTAAAACAACTATGCAAATGGTTCAGGAAAGGTTGGCTCTGCTCCCAAGTGCTCCGAGTGTGTGAGTTCCTAGATAGTGGGGTAGTAAACTGACAGACAGGGACAGCACTTCCACCTCTGAATACACAAGAAGCTCCGGGTGTTGGCAAATCTTAAACTCCACCACAGTGTGTGAGGTGCAGTTATTGTCTGCTTGTCATCATTAGGATCACATACTGTTGTTTGGCCATATACCTGTGACCCAGACGGCAGCTGTCGACGGTGAACTTTCTCCGAGAAATACAAATCCTGTCATACTTTAACAGGGACTTCCCTCGCTGTGTAATGGCCTCAGAGACTTCCTCACATATTTCGTATCTCCTCTGGCATTGTGGTGAGACTGTTCAGTCACCATCCACAGGTTCAGCCACCATGTAATGATAATCATAGGCTTTCTGTATTTCTTGACTATTTGAAATGCTCAAATCACACAGTGTGGCTTATAAACACACTGTGGACTTCAAAGGTGTGCCTGATACAACCCCACCCCTCCTGAAGACAAAGGAGAAAGTCACTTTGATCCAGCTGGTTAGCTTTAAAATGATATGATATATAAGATGTGCATACACAAATACGCGAAAGGATGTGTTGAACATTATTTCTACTCTTAACTGATCAACATGGTGAAATCAATCAACACAACATTACATCATGGACATGGAATCAATCAGACACACAATAAGAATAAACACATTTTAAATGCTAAAACAAAAATGTTTTATGAACGCTTATCCAGGCTACAAATAAAAACATATATATATATAAAATTGAATATAATATTCAATCTTCCATACACCAGATTGTCGTTGCCGGTAGCGTTCGCCTTAAGACACAATCGGATTTGCTGTCGCTTATTTTTCCACCGCACACTGTGTTTATTTGGACATGTTGTTGTTGTTGTTGTTGTTGTTTGTGGGTCACGCTCCCGTACGCCGTGTGAGCCTCGAGCAGCGTGCTGTTGCGCGCACACCGCAGTGTGTTACGGTAAGCGGAGGAATGTGTCACCGCCGTAATGATGTCAACTCGTTATTTACCTTCCACATCTGAATGACCGCGCACGACGAAGGGAGGCCTCATCCGCCGCTGTGTGACCCGGCAGGCGGAAAATAGCCGAGCGTGGGGGGAGGGGAAGACATGCAGCTCACACACAGCAAAAAATACCCCAATGACAAAACAATGTGTGGCGTTTTTTTTTGAACGACATTGTGTTACACTGTGAGCAGATATGTTCTTATTCAATATGTGTGGAAGCTGGTGTATATAAACGCATTGTTTAAGAACACCCATTTAGCACAAGTAGCACAGGCGTTAAAAAACATCCCGTTTGGCCACAGAGTAAAAACATCCTTAGGAAAAAATAAACAATCGGGGCACTTACGTGTGCACGATATAAACAAACGGTGTATTATTCAACAAACGCCAAACAAACAGTCTTGTTTTAATGCACACAGTATTCAGGTTTAAGGTCAGTCACCCCCCCCCCCCCCCATCTCTCTCTCTCTCTCTCTCCCACCCTCTCTCTCTTTTTCCTATTCTCTGTCTACGTCTCTCTCCCGCCGCCGCTCTCAGTGCGTCCCTGTTCTCAGTGAACACAAACTCCACAGAGTAGTAACCCGCAGACTCACACACACACACACTTACACACGCAAACTCGTCGCTTTCGTCTGGTTTAGCCTGCACACCCCCTCCCTCCACCCTCCAACTTTGCCGCCTGTTGTTGCCTGTGTGTGTGTGGGTGCGTGCGTGCGCGCGCGCGAGGGAGAGAGAGCGAGTGAGCGTGTGTGTCCGTACGAATGTGGCTTTGTTAGCACAGTGAGGAACTTGAGCTCTGACGAGAAGCGGAATGGGAGGAAAGTCGCCGCTGGCCTGCTGAAGTTGGAGGAATTGTGTGGAGCAGAGAGGAGGAAGAGGACACCACGAGTTCACTCTCACAACACACACATACACGCACAAAAAAAAGGTAGGCGAGTTGGCACCGGCGCTGCACCGCATTTAAACCATCCCGTATTTGTGCGTGTGTGTGCGCGTGTCTCTGCATGTATATGTGTGTGTGCTTTAGCGTTCACGAGAGGACGATTTTTTTCCCTTTTATCTCCAGAGATTGCTTGATTGTGCTATCGATCAGGAGGTTGCCGGCATTGCTCAGTCAGCCCCATTGACTCGCACGTGTGTTGAAATTCCTGCTTGCGTCTCCTCTCATTTCCTCTCTTTTCCAACCTACTTCTCACATGCTTTGTGTGTATTTTCTTGTGGGCGCGCGCGCGTGTGTTTCCCCCCTTGCTCTCCACACTCTCACCAAAAGCCTCTGTTTGTGGAACCGTGGACTGCTACTTCTACATACAGTAAGTTTTACAGGCTGACTGCTGTCCCCGTTGTTGAGCACTTGGTGTACTTTGTGTCCAGAGGAGCACAATAGACGAGCCTCACCACGACGAGTTGCACCAGTGCAGTTGGAGGCATCTCCTCGGAGCAGGGAATGGGAATGATATATCATGTATATTCCCATGCAGACTTGGGAAGAGCACGAGTGGGGGAGGGGAAGGACACCCACAACTGTACCACATTGCCAGCGAGTAGTCCAGGGACAGTTCACGTTACTGTACAACTACAATGTCAAGGCTGCTCCCCCACGGTGTGAGAAGCACGGCAACAGACCCCGATGGGGACGCACCTGGTCCGGGCACACGTTTGCGTGTAGGAAGAGGTTAATGCATGTGGCCCATCTCATTTTTTCCCATGTGGTAGCTCTGGCTGTCCTCAGTAGTGAATGGAGTAATGGGACGCATCGTGTACAGACACAGTTGAGATGTCTGGCCTGGCCTCTGGAGCATCAAAGTGTTCATTATCTCCCATCAAAGCGTGACACGAGAAGGATTATGACAAGACCAACGGCGAACCACACGCTGCTCTTTGAACGCTGTCTTTTAGTCTGGTCATTTTTTGTTTTTTTCTCCCAGTGGCTTGAATAATAAGCGACGGCCCTGTTCTCTCGTTGACCCAGTGGCTGTTGTTGTTTGTCCACAACGCAAACAACAATTCGCTCAGATACCGAAATCATATGGAGACACTGAAACAAAGAAACTGTACTGAAGAGAGAGAACATCTGGTGAGAAGATACTAGCTGGGCTCTATGTGACATTTTGATTGCTGCTGTCACCTTGTTGTGTGTGTGTTTGTGTGTTTTAATAATAAGCTATTGGACAGAAGGTGCACGATATGACAAGGATTCACTTCCTTGGATTGACATGTTATCACATAATACACCATTGTGTATGGGTGTATTTAAAATGCACATTCATTATATGAATTGTTTTAATAAGTGTGAACAAAGCCCATATAGCTGCAAATACTCTGTTTGGTTTCAATGCTGACTCTGCACAGATGGTGTTCCAATTGGGTTTTTTTTTTGTGTGTGGTAATGTTACCATAGGAGGTACAGCTATGAAATCCAGACTGCACCCACTCAGCTTCCCAACTCCCTCCGTGCCTGTTGCACTGTCAAACTGAATATGTTTTAGCATTTGGTTCAATTGTTGGGAAATTTAAGTGGACTTTTGGGTTTAGGTTATTATATTTGTGATACTGTGACTTTGGAAATTGAACATATTTCTTCAGATTGAGTATGACTAGTGGAGCCTTTGCTTTGCCTTCCATTTTGCGCAGTTATGTCACGTTATGTTGTGTACTTCGATCGCAAAGATTTTTCTGTGGACATCTTGATGGTGATGGTGATTGTGACCATATTGGCACGTCTTGTCAGCAGGTCGACCAGCCCAGTCAGCCAAGGTGAGTGCTGGTAGTGGACCCTAATTGCAGTCGTAACAAGAACGGATTTAGGGCTGCCCATTATAGGAACAATAGGAGTTTTATTATGTCTTAATGACGTGATTCAGACTCCATATCAGTTTCCACTCGTTTGTGAAATATATCATCGTTGGTACATAATAACTCCCTTGGATAGTTTTTAAACTTGGAGTTTGCGTAAGTTTTCTCAGTGCACGATACTTGGTTAACAACTTTCTTTTCACACAGTGTTTCAGCAACTGGACACTGATACCTTTGTGTAGAGTCCTCAGAGGTGCACACGTTAATAATGCCGTGGGCCTACAGGGTATTTTCTGCCTGCCTCTTTTTTCAGTGACTGGATTTGAGTAGAAATGAAATATTGTTTCGGTGCTGTGCAGTCTCGGGTCTGACCAAACAATTGGATCACCCGTGGTGTTTCTGCTTGGATTTTTTTTCATTGGGTGGTGCATGTGTGTAGTACACCAGCACTGAATATCAGTATCTCCAGTAAATATCAATAGGTTATATATATAAAAAAAAGTATCTCACTTATCGTTGGCTAAAGAAATCACTTATTTACCCTCTCCCTTTGACTGGTTGTCGCCACTCCACTCTAGGGCCACTGTGTGTTGATTCAATAGTCAATACTAAAGGAACTCGAGAAAATCATTTTCATGGGTAGGGAAAAAAAAAAAAACATTTATGGGTGCACAGCAAGTCATTGATGCTCGACAGGATGTAGGTTTACCTATTTTCTTGTCAACGATCAAGAGACCGACATGACCAAAACTTCAGCGGAGTCACCCCTGGTGAATCTCTGAAACGGAAACTCCAGGTCACAAATGCAGACAGAAAATAAACTGTTCGATGCTTGCAACAGAGCTCGTTTGACCGATGGAAATTGGTATTGAAATTATGGAGTGGAAGGATTGTGCAGCTCATTACCCAGTGCCCCCACTTCATCTGTCAAACCAAGTGATGTTTTCTGCGAAGGCCTGGGCACGTGTGGCTGCCAGACGACAGGGCACAGGGGCATTTATTCATGATTTTACAGTAAATGGAAGCAGCAGAGGTACACAGACGTTTCAGTCAAATTCAAGGAAACGTGGAGCTCCGGGAGATGCGACACTAGTCAATGTATTAAGTGTGCTTATATCTGTGGGTCGAAGATTGACTGCAGGGGATTTTCCACTAAATAGCTACTGCGACTTCATGTGTATCCATCAATTGTTTGTTTTTTTCAAAGCATGGACACAATTATTCTGTTGACAAAAACCTACTTATGGTGTAGTAATGGTTGTTCTAAAATGAAACAAAAAAAACAAAACCAAAAAAAAAACCCTGGTCTGTCTTCTTTGTAGCTAGAACTCTGAGCTTGTAGAAGAAACCCTAATTCATTAATCCGGCGGGTTGCAGTCACTCCTCGTTTTGCTCAACGTAGTTATTGATAAGTCATGCAAATGCGATCTGTGAACTCCGTGAACCCGGGGCCACAAAGAGAGAAACAACCTCCGAGCGGCGGGGACGCCGTGTGGGACTGTGGGTTGAGACCAGAGATGAATCCCCTGCCCGTAGGTAGGGACGAGAAAGTCCCTGAGAAAGCCTGTGTCGGCCCTGTGGTGCGGCAAAGCCCTGTCCAAATATTTCTGTAGCTGTATTTATTTATGATGAGGGGAGGGGGTGAACCATTCTCTCCCTCCAAAAAAGAGACGCGGGCCATCTGACAGAGTAGCGGTTAGTCCTAAATGATTCTCACACGGGGGCAGTCCAAGGCAACGGCTATTTATTTGGAATTCACTTTGAATTTAGAGCGGCTTTGCTTATTGTAGTGCGACCTCGTGTCTGTTGTGTGGAATTAAAGCTAGAGGGGGCGACGCCACGTGCCCTTTAAAGCTCTGTCCTGTTGTTCCTGTGCTTAGCCGGTGACCAGAATGCTTTGCGCGTATGGCTAATAATTAACGTTCCTTCTTCGTATGCGATGGCATATGTTCATTGGCTTTAGAGACCGTGTGTCAGGTTACGCTCATTGCGTGAACTCAATCGGCGTAGTCAAATCAAAAAAGGCTCATCTTATTTCTTTTTATGAATGGCAGTAAGTAATGTAGAGAGTGATTATGAGCCGTGTGGTCACCCATCTAGTACTTGTGTTGTGTTGCTCTGTAATTTGTGACTAGACAGAGGAATGTTTTTTTTTTTTGTTTTTTTCTTTCTTTCTTCTGAGGCACTGAAAAATGTTGGTGGATGACTGTTCAGGAAGTTGTGCAAGCATGTGCATGCCAGGGTGAGAAAAAAAAAAACACTAAAGGGAACATTGTTTGGTTTTTGCCCTCAGTATGTCTTTTCAATTCCTGCCGATTAAGATGAGGAAGAATGTCTTACTTTCACACTTTACCAGCGTGCAGGGCACGCTAACACGGCGGATGGTTAAGCTGTCCACATTTGTTGCTGCAATCCTCCGTTCATTTGCCTGAGACCTAAATCCGCCCTCTTCCTCATTCCAGACGCGCAAAATGGTCTTAACCATTATTATTATCTTTAACTTGTACTTGTGTCACTTTCCTCGTGCCAGTGATTGTAATGTCAGATGAGAGTCGGGACGTTATTAAAAAAACACAGTACAGGTGTGAACGCACCCGCGTGTGTCCTGAACGCGTCCTCGGATCCGATCACTCACACCATGTTGGGAGGTGGTCTGGGACTCATGCGGTCACATTCCTTCACGTGTGTGAACGCAAATGTTTCCCCAGGACACATTAATGACACCCTCCTAAGCTGATGTCCTCTGACACACTAATGTCTCACAGGAGCACACCACCACCACCTAATCAATACCGATCGCCGCATGATCGAGTTTTATTTTCGAAATACGCACAATTTTAATACCAATTAGGATGGCGATTGCCATGGCAACAGTCAGCGCAACGGAACATTTTGATCTGCCTAAGAGGCGGACAATTCGACAGCCACATCCCAAATCCATTCTGTTAGCCCCGCATTCAGACTGGGTTTGCAACAGCACCGTACGATTCAAGCGCTGCAACCGAGCGAAATGAACACGATGAAGTGCCACGGATGTTGTCTAACACGTTTTTGTGGTTGCAGCCTCTCTCTCTCTCTCACACACACACACACACATACACACCCCCTCACTCGACAGCAGACACAGAGGTGTCGGCAGAAACCAGTGAGAAGTGAACGTTCTACCAATCGAAAACCTTTTATGAGCAAAAAAAACAAAAAAAGCAGACGAGGCCTTAATGACACCTCCTCTTCAACAAGCCCTGAAAAACACAGGGAACGATTCTGGTGACTTATGTATATTCTGATAAGACCCAGTCAGGTTTGGACCGTGAAGAAAAACAAATGCCATCGGGCCTTGGCTAACGGCGTCATTTGCGTCATGGGTAACACATTGCCTGCATGTCCAAGCAGCCCTTCTTCCAGTAAGGATTCCAACTCATCATCTGTCCTTTTATATGGCTGGCGGGGCCGTAGTATTCCAACCGCCGGTCTCGACAGTGCGCACGCCTAATGTACTGGACTTGGCGAGGAGTTTGTACGCCGCTAACATGTTGTGTGCACGGAGGCTCGTTGTCACTTTAAGTGAGTGTGGATGTGGCCTCAGGGAAAACATGTGTACACACACACACACACACACACACACACACACACACACACACACACACACACACACACACACACACACACACACACACACACACACACACTCAGCATGCCAGTATCGGCTATAGTTCCGAGTTATCTGATGGAGCCCTGGGTGCATAGACCAAGCATACACACCGTGTGGCCACTCAGATGGAGCTCCAGACAACTGACAGTTTCGAGTTCACTGCTGCACAGTTTGTCATTTCCTTTTCCCTGTAGTTTAAAACTGGTCCTCAATGTACCACTACGAGTAATGAGGACTAACATCATTCATGGTCAAATTCTATGTCTTTACCAGTGGCATGCGAAACATTACGTTGTCAATTTTTTATTGAAGGAGATGAATGGTATATTTATTGCCTCAGGAGGAGGCAATAAATATACAGTACCGGGTTCTTCATTGAGTGAGGTGATTAATGGGCCGAAGGCACATAAATTAGAAAGCTGCTATTGGACATATTTCGGAGGTATGTGCAGGTATGAATTACATGTGCATTATATCCTCTTTCAACTCCTTTTTAAATTTCAACTGTTTCCTAACTTTCCCTCCGCCTCGCGCTATTCAGCGGTCACACGTATGCTCCGAAGGTCCATGTAGGATGTGTCGCGTTAATGTCGTCCTGTGTACTGTGCTGGTTAAAGGATAAGTCGAGGGATGGCTCAGAATGAAGATCAGCATTTCAGCTCACTTGTCTGCTTTGTTTGTTTGACCCTGATGTCACATGGAAGGAAAGCTCACCAGGAGTGGGGAGGGAGGGCGGGGGGTATTCAGTGTGGCATGAGCAGCTGTTGACAGAGAAGCAAGATCTTCTGGTCACCATAGCAACACTTGTATTGCCCACACTGGTTCGTCGCTGTGTTTACCGCCTATTTGTGCAATCCTTTTTCTGCTGGCAAAAAAAAGAAGAATAGCCTGGCAGGGGCCTTTATGTTGTTGCTGCTTCTCTATTGAATGGGTGTAAGAAAAAAAAACAATATATCTACTCCACATAATAATAAGGCTAATGTGGTGCAGTCTTCTTTTTTCCCTCCTCACTGTAACTGTGCTCAAGCAAATGTGAAGACCCCCCCCCCCTCCTTTAAATACGGAAAAGGATTCAGTTCCCGTCAGTGGTGGAGATAATGATCCAATTCCAACGCAGATGTAGGTTGTCAGATGTCCTCGCCATTATTCTCTTTGTTGTTTTGCATGCAGTGAATGGAGAGGTGATCTAGTCTGAATTTCAGATGTGATACGCAGGAATTTGTGACTCCGCCAGTACGCACTGGCCTAGATTTCAGATGGTATCAAATTTATATGCGGGGCTTTGTTGTATTGTGAATCTTATTATGTAACAGAAAATATGTTCCGCGGTTCATTCGGTGTGCCTGATGGGCGGATAGATTGAGCGCAATAACATTTAGCAATTTTTATCTACACATATAGTGATATGACTGCGAGGTCAGGGGATCGAGCAAGTTGTTGTTTTACCAGTGCATCGTAACAAAACGACGCATGGAATGCCTGTGAAGCCGTTTTTGTTTTTCAGTTTTATTATTCTATTCCCACGGTGTCCTCCACACGGCGTAGTTTATTTATTTGCCCCCCACCCCCACACGGGCATACATGCGCACATGCCCCACAGTGACTGGTTCTTTGTGTGCCTCCATGCACACATGAAACCAGGTTATTTTGTAGAAACATGGTTCGGGAAGAAATTATACAGCCGATGTGCAACAAGCTGGTCTCGATTTAAAAACATTATGTGCCATAATATTGTAATCAACAATGGCATATTAAAGTATCAATGCTATTGGCATTAAGTCCTCACAATTGCATGACTAAATGTCCATTGCAGTGTTCATGCATTGAATGAACGAACCATTTTACCCCCTTTACGCTTTGAAAATGTATATATTTTTTCCATTGCTCTTTCTCAAAATTATATAATCCACAGAGATTGTTGTCCCTTAACATGGGACACACACACACACATATATATATATGTATACAGTATGTATATGTACACACATATATTTTTACATAATGTTTTGTCCAAACCAATGGGAGGGAAAAGGGCCGGGGGGGGTTGTCTCTGAACAATGTCACACTTCTGATCTCCCTTTGTTTCCACTGAGAATACAAAGTGAAACCAATAGGCGAGTAGCAGTTGTCATTTTGATTTGAGTGTAATGGGCTTAACATGAGGGCAGATCTGAGGTGCTGGCGTCTCCCATTAGGAACCATCACAATGAATTCTGTTCAGTGATCCCCACCATCTTTCCCTCTCCCCCCCCATTGTTACTCTGGGGAAGAAAACGAAAATTGATGGTGGCGCCTGTGAATGTGCAAATTCTCTTGAGATAAAGAGAGAGAGGGGGGGGGGGGGGAAACACACCTCGTGCTCATGTTGCTGCAAATCAGCATTAGGTGCATATCAAAGATTTGGCCCATGGTGTGTGGTTCGTGCAAGGATCACGGCATTGCGACATTGTTTCGATATGAGTCGATGCAGTTGCACTGATGTGTTAGCCTGATGACCTCGTTGATAGCGGTGTGCTGGAGGAACCATTAGGTCAGACCTGCGGAACAGGGGGTGGCTGGTCAGCCATGTGAGCTGGAGATAAACCCACGGTCCGCAAACCGCCCCCCCCCACCAGCTCCACTCAGCACATCCTCTCTTGCATCACTTCTTCTCCTCTAATCAAAGGAGTGCTATGGTCGGTGGGCGGGGTCTCGAATAAGGCACACAGCACACTGTTGTTTCCCCTGGCACACACTGTTGGCTTCCCTCGGTAAACGGTTGAAGCGTTGCCACCCATAGGAAGTGTCGGAGAAGTGTTTCCCCAGGAGACAGAGGACTACCACACAACACCGCCCACCCCCTCCCCCACCCCCACCCCTCCAGCATGCGCCAACCCCCCTCCCTTTACACCCCCCCCCCCTCACACGCACACACACTGCACGACCGACCTACATCGGCCGCCGCGAAGTGATTCATTGAGAGAGGCGAAAGAATAATGCTCAAATGGTTGTTGTGATTACCTGTGTGTGTGTGTGTGTGTGTGTTTTTGTGTGTCTGTGTGTGTGTGTGTGTGGGGGATCATTATTTATCACCCTGTTCCCATTCCACCACCCCTCATCTCTGGTTCCCCTCCCCCATGCAACCCCCCCCCTCCCCTTCCTCCTCCTCTTTCCCCCTCAAGACTGCAACCCAACCAGAAGCTTCAAAGGCGGGTTTTAGTCAGCAGAGCAGTTCAAGAGAAAATGGCTGCTGTTTCCAGGTCTTGTTTGCACATCTGTCAGGAGGTGACTGTTCAGGAGAAAATGGGGGTTTATGGGTTCCTGGTATGCTGTTTTTTTTCGCCCTTTTATTTTTTTTCTTTTCTTTCCGAACATCCTTCTTTTCAAACCTGCATGTGTAGGCGTTGAAGGGTTCTGTAATTCTCATTAGTCGATATCACTGACCGCACTGAAGTATAGCTATTTTATTTGGTCGATTTCATGTGGAAGGCCTGTTTCACAGCACTGGAATGCAAGGAGTGTATATATGGATTAAATCTTTCTATTGTATAGCTGCATGTATAAGAGACAGCCTTGGAATATGATGCCGTAGTCTCAGACCATGATTCTGTCTGGTATCGTTGTCTGATTTATATTGTCCTTTCCAGCCCCCCCCCCCCCCCCCTCCCCCACCCCCCCCCCTCCAGCATGCCCCCCCCCCCCTCCCTTTACCCCCCCCCCCCCTCACACGCACACACACTGCACGACCGACCTACATCGGCCGCCGCGAAGTGATTCATTGAGAGAGGCGAAAGAATAATGCTCAAATGGTTGTTGTGATTACCTGTGTGTGTGTGTGTGTGTGTGTTTTTGTGTGTCTGTGTGTGTGTGTGTGTGGGGGATCATTATTTATCACCCTGTTCCCATTCCACCACCCCTCATCTCTGGTTCCCCTCCCCCATGCAACCCCCCCCCTCCCCTTCCTCCTCCTCTTTCCCCCTCAAGACTGCAACCCAACCAGAAGCTTCAAAGGCGGGTTTTAGTCAGCAGAGCAGTTCAAGAGAAAATGGCTGCTGTTTCCAGGTCTTGTTTGCACATCTGTCAGGAGGTGACTGTTCAGGAGAAAATGGGGGTTTATGGGTTCCTGGTATGCTGTTTTTTTTTCTCCCTTTTCTTTTTTTTCTTTTCTTTCCGAACATCCTTCTTTTCAAACCTGCATGTGTAGGCGTTGAAGGGTTCTGTAATTCTCATTAGTCGATATCACTGACCGCACTGAAGTATAGCTATTTTATTTGGTCGATTTCATGTGGAAGGCCTGTTTCACAGCACTGGAATGCAAGGAGTGTATATATGGATTAAATCTTTCTATTGTATAGCTGCAGAGGTGAAAGGTCAAATCGTAATTTTAAGCCTCTAAACAGGTTTTCTGTACATGGTAAAGCATCATTTCCACGTTGGCAAGTGTTGGTCTTGCGGCGCCATGCACACGCTGTGTGTTTCCACACACTATACGCTCAGTCTTTTGTGTAAGTCATGTTGGACCGTTGTTTGTTAGACAGATGAAATTCATGTCAAATGTGGTCATTCTTCACCAGCAGTGGTCGGAATGGAAGACCTCTTTGTCCACAGTGCGTGCAGGTGGCTTGCTAAACTGGGGGTGTCGTTTTTTTCTCACATTGGCAGCAATTGCCGCAAGAGTGCAGAAAACATCCCGGGTCTGCACCCACTCGGTTGGATCTCAAAAACGTGTAGGCCGTTTCTCGTCCATGACATCCGAAAACTATTTTGCTGCTCCGGGAACATGCCCCGGCTTAGAACCAATCTGCTGATAGCACTGTTATTAGAATGTAATGGTAAAACGCCCCTTGGCCCTGTTTAACTAGAGGGAATTTGATTAAGGTGGGATTAGGTTAAGTTTGCTCGTTGTGGTGAGCGTAACACATACTCCGGTTTCACTCCCCTGCGCCTTCAGTTTGGCGTCTTGTGTTGGGTCGAACGCGGTGGAGCAGCTCCGTTGTATTTCTCGGCTCCAAGTATTCAGCTCACGGCCGCGGAATTTGCGCGTTGCCTCTGCACATTTTGTCGGGCTTCATGTCGCCGTAGCGGCTTTGGCCGCGTGCAGCAGTTATCGTGCGGTGAAGTCATTCCATTTTGTATCAAAGAGGATAGACTATATATAGCTTTTTTTTTTTTTTTTTTTAAATCGGCATCGCTCTTTTGCCTCCTGTTTGTCTCCCTGTCAATCTGTGCCCTGAAAACTGTTCCCTTGTAGTTGGCGGCCCCGATAATCAAGTGCTTTCCGCGCTCAACCATAGGGCACGGCAGAGGTGGGCGCGCTGTCTGCTTCCCTAGACGCCACGTTGTTTTGGAGGCTCTGGTGCTCAGAGATTTCGGCCCATCTGTTCTGGATATTATTGCTCCTGCGCTGCAGCGATGAGACCCGAGTCCCTCCGGGCTGTCTGTTAATTACGTTTCCAGTTGTTTGGTATGTATCTGTCGGGGCCTGGTGTGCGGCAGCTGCCCCGCTTTGGTGTGGCCGGCCCTAGCCGGTCCCCATACGAGGGCTCATTAGATTAGAGTAACACGGGGACGGTGGTCAAAGCAGGGCACCATGGTTACGGTGGACCAGGCTTGTTTTGTTGTTGTACGCACATTTGTTTGCCGCTCTAAACGGTTGGGGAGGAAATGGCGCGCTGAAAGCGGCATTTTTGTGCGTCCGCCGATGTTTTCAAATATTTCAGTGGTTCACTTCTGTGTATGCCGTGGTCGTAGTATTCATGTGTTTCTACTGCATATTTGCTACAGAACCACTTTTCCCGTTTGAAATGTGAGGAAAAGGAACGTTGTGTAGTATGTCAGCCGCTCTACAACGGAGGTAGGCCCTATTTGGAAAGATTATACCAAGGTGAAAGTGAATAATTCATGTCGAGTAACATGTTCAACCTCTCTGGCTCTATGCCAACTGGTAATTGGGACAACACCATTCTCTGTCTATTTTCCTCGATCGGCCTTGTTGCTATGCTACCGACGGGGAAACTTGAGAGGGCTTGGCCAGTGTTTGGAATGGAAGTTGGACAGCCATGCGGTCTTCATAACCCCCCCTGTATTTTTTTGCTTTCAGAAAAAATGACTGTCCCTTTATCTCAAGGGGGAGGGCAGGAAATGCGTTTTATTTTGTGACACATTCTCAGGTTGCTATGGTGATAACCTCACTTTAACCTGTGCGCAAGCAACTCTCGCTTGTTGTATCCCACACGTTTAAATGTGTGCACGTCCGAAGGTAAACGAGTAAGGTCATTCCAGCTTGATTTGGCGTTTTTTCCCTCCAACAGTGTATATTTGAATCGGCGGAAAATGATTAACCCAGTCTCGGTTGAAATGTTTACATAAGCCTACATGGGCAGGCCGGCTGCTGTGAATAATTAGCCCCGTGGTCTCATCCGTAATGCACAAGATTGGGTTTTTACTGTCCTCCTACTGCATTGTCAGTACTCTTTCCATGGAGATGGCGGGCTGGGTCTCTTAATGGGAAACACCAATCGGTTCCTCAGTCGATGCCAAATGGATGCGAACACCCTCGTTAGCCCAGAGAATGGAAGCTGTCCATGCTTAAATTCAGGACTATTCATGGATTCGCATGGCAAATGACCCAGCTATTGACTTTGTCAAAGGAAGGAATCATGCTGCAGTGAGCATGCTCTGAGAGGCTGGAAAACAGGGCTGTCCTGTGTGTGTGTGTGCGTGCGTGCGTGCGTGCGTGCGTGTGCGCCTGTCTGTCTGTGTGTGTCACTAAACAAAGACCAGAGCAGCAGGGTGCAGAACTTGTATGCATTTACATAGGAATGTGATAAAGATGTAATGTAGTTTGAATGGCTTCATCGCTTGTCATAAGAAAGACTGCAGAATGTTACTGATATTTGAACCGACACATTTGCTTTTCTTTTTCAGGATTGAGCCCAGCCTTCCGACATACCTCCTCCCTCCCGTTGGGCTAAGATGAGTATTACCAGTGACGAAGTGAACTTCTTGGTCTACAGATATCTCCAAGAATCAGGTTCGTCTCACTAATATCTGATGACATCCGTATACTGTTTTATGCGGGCGGTGTTTCGCTGCTGAAGCGCACTTATTTTGTCGTTGAAAATAAGTCGAATTTTAGCGCGTATGCAATTGGTAAATAAAGTACATATGTGACTCTGCTCACATGCTACGTGTAGTCAAGAAATGCACGTTTACCTTTTGGTGGGAAGATAGTTTTCCTTGGCTCACAGTGGATGGGAATAAACACGCCATTCTCCACCTGTGATGCGGGCACACAGGCTATCTAGCGCATGATTTGGATCCAAACTCTGGCTGCTGTGTTTTATTGTGAATGCTTCTGAGGCCAGAGCCCACACCACTAGCAGCTCAGGGGTCAACATTGACATTGGCATGCCTTGTTGCGCTCTCAAATGCCAATGCTTGTCGCGCCGGTGGGGCCTTTGTATTCAATTACGGTCAGCTTTGTTTGGACTTTTCTTTGAGTGTTTGTGTTTGTGCACCTCTTGTGCTTGGCGCCGTCCCACCGGTGAGTGTGAATGCCGTTTTGTTTTCAGGTTTCTCCCACTCCGCATTCACCTTTGGCATCGAGAGCCACATTAGCCAGTCGAACATCAATGGAACACTAGTGCCCCCTGCTGCCCTCATCTCCATCCTGCAGAAGGGGCTTCAGTATGTGGAGGCGGAGATCAGCATCAATGAGGTGAGGGGCCTGGGACCTGCTGTTGCACGAACCCATTGTTTTTTTTTAAATTTATCCAGGCCCAATGAATACAGATGGAATTTGATTTTGATCAAATGCTGATGGTGGCTCGTACCGGTAGTAGTAGAGGCGCCGATGAATTCCAAATTCCAACGAGCAGAACAGACTTCTTTCATCAATCGTAATCAAGCGACGTAAGTGAAGACGGTTCCATTATGCCGCGTTACTCACCGCTGTTGTGGCGACAGGACGGCACGGTGTTCGACGGACGGCCCATCGAGTCGCTGTCGCTCATCGACGCGGTGATGCCGGACGTGGTCCAGACGCGGCAGCAGGCGTTCCGCGACAAGTTGGCCCAGCAGCAGCAGCAGCAGCAGCAGCAGCAGCAGCAGCAGCAGCAGCAGCAGCAGCAGGCGGCCGGAGCCATGGCCGCCTCGACGTCTGGACACCAGTCCATCGCACCAAAGAACGGAGAGGCCACCGTCAATGGGGAGGAGAATGGCACGCACAACATGAGTGAGTCGCACCAGGGGTCCCGACGTCGTTTGTGCGACGGAACTGCCGAACTTATGACTTCTAATGACGCGTGCTTTCATTACATGTGATCTAAATGATCGCCGCAGTAGCAGAAATGAAGTTGACGGAGTTATTTTTTGACTCTGCGCGCATCTGCTGTGTGGCCTCATTAGCAGCTTCCAGAGAGGTGTGGATGTTGTTGATGTGTGAGAGAGCACTGCCTTGCCTGGGGACCCTGGTGGGATTTGATTAGATCTAAAAGCTAGACAAGCGTTTGCCTGTTTTAAAAGGCTTCATCCATTACCCGCAAACGTGGGTTGTCATTAGACTGGTGGTGACTGAGTGCACGCCAAGTGGGTCAGTTTCTCAGACTGAGACGACGTAAAAATAGCCCACACCAGCCGCGGCACATTATTGATTTTCTTTGATCCGTCGCTGCTCACCTAAAGTGGGAACTCGTCCCCTCATCCCCTGAATTCATTTTTGACCATCCGCCCATCCATATCTGACCGTCTGTGTGTGCGCGCGCGCGCCGTCTCTCCGCAGACAACCACAGCGAGCCGGTGGAGATGGACGTGGACGTTGCGATACCGGCCAGCAAAGCCACGGTGCTCCGAGGCCACGAGTCCGAAGTGTTCATCTGCGCCTGGAACCCAGTCAGCGATCTGCTGGCCTCGGGGTGAGTCTCTGAAACGCCGCTGTGGCACGACTCGCGCTAGATCGGAATATCAGAAGCGCGTGCCGCTGCCGCTTTCCCAACGTCCATTTCACCCCCGTGTTCAGCTCGGGAGACTCCACTGCCCGGATCTGGAACCTGAACGAGAACAACAACTCCAACTCCACCCAGCTGGTGCTGCGCCACTGCATCCGAGAAGGGGGCCAGGACGTGCCCAGCAACAAAGATGTCACCTCACTAGACTGGAATGTAGGTCCCGATTTATTCCCCCCGCCCCCCCCAAATCTGTTACTTTTGCCGATGTTCAACTGTGCAGCCGACGCCGGTTGAGTGACATTTTATTAAAATGTATTTAAATCTCTCCACCCCACAGAGCGACGGGACTCTGCTGGCGACTGGCTCGTACGACGGCTTTGCCAGGATATGGACGAAGGACGGTAAGTGTTCTATCCTTAGATTGTCCGGATTAGGTCATTGTTTTTGTGATTCGTGCCAAGTGGATTTTCTTTTTTTTTGGAAGGATCTATTCTAAAAGAAATGGATATGACTCTTATCTACTAGGAAATCTGGCAAGCACCTTGGGGCAGCACAAAGGGCCCATATTTGCACTCAAGTGGAACAAGAAGGGGAACTCTATTCTCAGTGCCGGCGTAGATAAGGTATGTCAGAAAGCATGGATTTGTGTATTTTAATAATAATATCCTCATGTTAACAGACCTGCAGACCCGCTCTAAATTTAATGTTTTGCGAGATCATATCGTGGAGTCATTGTACCATTTAACAGACCATAACAAAGAGAAGTAGAAATATGACTATTAATAATAAACAAATCATTATTTTCTGCTTCAGGGTTACGATGGGCAGATACGAGGCCACGTTTCATTCACGCGACGTTTCAAAATGTCACATTCTTTACGATTGCAAATGTTGTGACTTGTTTGCAGACGACAATCATTTGGGATGCGCACACAGGAGAAGCCAAGCAGCAGTTCCCGTTTCACTCAGGTGCCGTGAGTTCACTATGTATTCACATCAATAAACGTTCCCCAAGGTGTACATATATGATGCAAAAAAAAAAAAAAAAAAAATGTTGCGGGCCGTTAAACCGCCAAAGCCTTTTGAATGAGCCTGGACCTTTTTTCGTATTTTTAACATTCCCCCAGCCCCGGCCCTGGATGTGGACTGGCAGAACAACACCACCTTCGCCTCCTGCAGCACAGACATGTGCATCCACGTGTGTCGACTGGGCAGCGACCGGCCGCTCAAGACCTTCCAGGGACACACGGTACACGGCTTTTATGCTTTGGACCTTGTTTTATTTGATTTTTAGTTTTTCCCCCCATCTGTACTCGCCGCCCGATGTTGACCATTTATTTTTATTTTTTTTACATTTTGCAGAATGAAGTTAATGCCATCAAGTGGGATCCGTCAGGCATGCTGCTGGCCTCGTGCTCTGATGACATGACGTTAAAGGTAAAGGGAGCGGTCCTCCGCCCTCGCATTTACAGGACAAAAATCCGGATTGGTGGCACGCCGGCGTATAATTTGCTGTTGCCGTTTCCTCCTACCCAAAGATCTGGAGTATGAAGCAGGACTCCTGTGTCCACGACCTCCAGGCCCACAGCAAAGAGATCTACACCATCAAGTGGAGTCCCACAGGCCCTGGCACCAACAACCCCAACTCCAACATCATGCTCGCCAGGTGGGGCATCACTCGCTCACAGCTCACACCCGGAACCATAAAGGGAACTCCACGCGCACGCGCACACTGCTTGGTTTTGAAATAAAAGTCCAGGTTTGTGTGAGGGAGGGAAAAAAAAACACAACTGTGCACAGAATGTGCTGGGGGTCTTCATATCCTGGCATTCAATGTTCCGGACTAAATCTCCGCGCTGTTTAATGTCAGTGGCCCGCAGCCGCACCACCCCCGAGCCACGTGCGCGGGGACGTGCCGACGTTCCAGTTCAAACGCCGCCGGAATTCACGGGCCTCACCCACGGCCCCAGCGTACCTGCCTGTGAGTAGCGCTGGGAAATAAAACCGCCGCCCTGGCCACGGCTCGGACCGAACTCCCACCCGTCTGAAATGTCACCGTTGCTCAACGTGTGTGCGCGTAATGCATTCGCAATTGACTTCACGTTTGCTCTCAGTTGCGCCACCCGCAGATCAACGCTGCCTATTTTTACTTCGGCGACAGTCTGCTCCCTTGCGAAGCAGACGCGTGTTAGTTGAAATGTTTGCGACTGCGTTTTTCGACCCCCAGCTCTTGGTTTGACACAGTTTTGCATGCCTTGCTATTCTGCAATTTCAATGCGATTATTATTATTTTTTTAAATGCTGGATATTGAGCCACCTCAATATAAACTGCCTACGACACGTGTTATGGTATAGCGTCTTGCAGAGACTGAAACTTCTGGTTGTTGTTTTTTTTTTTATGGCCTTGGTTAAAGAAAAAACAGTAACTGTTCAATAAATGTTCCAAAAACACAGATCATTATGAGTCCTCCGCAGCGGTCTCACACGTGTGCCTCTTTCCGTCCCCCCCCCCCACCCCCCACACACACAGTGCCTCCTTCGACTCGACGGTGCGACTGTGGGATGTGGAGCGAGGCATTTGTATCCACACGCTGACCAAGCACCAGGAACCCGTGTACAGCGTGGCCTTCAGCCCTGATGGCAAACACCTGGCCAGCGGCTCCTTCGACAAGTGCGTCCACATTTGGAACACCACGGTGAGTGACCCGACCGAGTTTACAGGACACCGTTACCAACAGCCGAGGAGACTAGGATTTTCTTTTTTTTTTTAAAGCCACCGTTCTGGAGTTGGCTTTTCTTTTATTGAATTCTTCTTCCCGCTGTTTCAGACCGGAGCCTTGGTGCAGAGCTACAGGGGCACCGGTGGTATTTTCGAGGTGTGCTGGAACAGCACCGGAGACAAAGTCGGTGCCAGTGCATCAGACGGCTCGGTAAGCCACTTTTCAGTGCTCCGCGGCGAAATATTTAAATAGCTCTTGATTTTGTGCAACTTCGCGCGACACGTCGATTGAAACCCATTCCTCATGTTCCGCCAAATGCTTTATTTATTTATTTTCCCCCTTCCAGGTATGCGTTCTTGACCTCCGAAAATAGACGACTCGAGACTTCGATGATGATGAATCCTGAAACGTGCAGAAAAATTGCCTTCTTGTGACATCAGCAGACACTCTCATTGCTCGAGAAAAGAGCGGTTAAGGTGGACTGGAGCCAAAAGCCTTTGACAGGAGTGAGACCACGCGAGCGCGGCAGCCTCCGGAGGAGGAGGAGGAGGAGGAAGAGCCAACACCAATTGAATTCAGTGCACCTTACGTTCTATCGCTGTGTGTTTGAGACAATGGAACGGGGCTGGCAGATCCCAGAGACAGGACCGATCCCCGGGCGCATCCGTGTTTTACAAAGGTCTCGTGCTGCGATTCCCTCTCCGGGGCCTCCAGTCCGGCTGTTATGAGGATGGTAAGGGTTGGAAACGATTTTTTTTTTTTTTTTTACGCAAAGAGAGAAGTGTTAATGAGACACGTGTTTGGCTGTGAAAGGCAACGGTTTACGGAAGAGTGAATGCGGATTTCGAAACTCCTTTTGTGCAAATGTGACTTCCTGTCCAAGTGACATCGGTGGCGCGAACGTCGAATACTGCAGCACTGGTATTGTCCGTTGACGGTGTGCTCCACCTCTCCTCGGTGGAGGCTAGTTTGGTTCTTTTTTTGTCGTCGCAGGTGGACTTTTGGAAGTTCAAAATTGAACGTGCCGCCACGAGGTAGTTCTGAGCTCATGCGTCAACATCAGGTCGACAGCAGGAAAACGATACCTGCCAGGGAGAAGAAGAAGAAGAAGAAAAAAAAAAGAATCCTGATCTCTGGAAATATTACCTGCTCAATTCACTCGAGATTAAAAAGTGTCACTTTGTGGACAAGACGTGGAAAGTTGGGTTACACAAAGAGAGTCGTCTCCCTTTTGGATGTAAATTTAAAGAATGTAAAGATATGTAAATTAGATTAATACACAGCCTTATATACTGTGTATATACGTTTATATACAGTCCACTCTTTATTGCCATCCTCTAGGGGGCTCATTAATGGCTGGAGTCCTCGCATCTTTTACTGCTTACGTGTGACGAGACCTCTTTTTTAAAACGAAGTGCACGTCTCATCCGCTTTTTTTTTAATAGTCATCCTCAACTCGACCAATAATATCCACCACATCGAGTTCCTTTTTTTTTTTTTTTTTTTTTGTTTCATAGTGAGTCACATCGAGACGGGTTCGCAGAGACCCGCATCTTTTTACCTGCGTTCAGGAAACGATTTAGGCATTTAGGTCAACGATGTGGGAGTGAAGACGGGCTGTGTGGTTTGCTGCTTTGAGATGGTGCTAGAACAGCAACAACAGCAGCAACAACAACAACACTCTACCTGTGAGCCCTCCCACAGCTTGTAGCGTTACCGTGGTTTCTCTCTGCCTTTTCTTTCCGTTTTCCGAATTCTTAACCCATTCTGGCCCGGCGGCGGAGGTCAGGCGAAAGTCCAACTGTCGGTAAAGGAATATTATAATAATGAAAAAAGAAGCTTTGTGCCCAGTAATGAATATATGAAATGCCCGTGTCGTGGGCTGAGCTTTGGAGGTATGCAGCAAGTCTACATCCCTCCTGGTGGAAAAAGACGTTCTCTGCAAACTAACATCCAGTCACTTTTATTTGCCTTTTTTTTTTTTTTCCTGCTCCGTCGAATTCAGCTAAAACAACGTAAACTGCACTTTTTTTTTTTTTTTTACATCGGCAGGTTCAGCAAATGTTCAGATTTTGCTCAAAGGGCCACGTAATATTTGTCCCCCCCTTTCATTTTTTATAGGTCACAATTGGATGTTGATGGGTGGTTTGTGTCCCCCCCCCCCCCCCCCTTCCATTTTCTGAGAGCCATTATTGTCTGTGTCAGACTGAGAATCAGGCTGTGGGTCGGTGGCCGTTCTTGGCGCGCTACGGAGCCCCGTATGGAGTTAGTGCTGTGACGGCTACCGTTTCTCTGATGCCCTGGTCCAGGGTGCACTCGCCTGTTTCGAGGACAAAAACTTTGAAGTCATTCTGTGTCTCAAATAAATCACTCTATTTTGATATCAGAAAAACGATGGCGCCTGTGCCTTTGACTGGGTACTTCTTCCATTTGATTCGATTTTTTCTTTTTAGCATGCAGTACCTCCGCACCCCCCTCAAAAGACTTCCAGAAAGTATCGGCGACAACTTTTGAAGCATTCTTAGTATATTTAATGTAGTACAAAAGATATGTGTGCAAAAATACAAGACCGACAGTTGCAAATACAGTAACGTTCTTTTTTGGAAACGATTACTTTCCGTTGCGCTCCAAACCCGGCGTGCATTCCAATTCAGAGTATTTGACTGGCAAAATATCTCCTCAATTATTGACGGCAACTTTACAGCTCGTCCTGTGCATTACTATATGTTTACGTTTGAGCTCTAGTGAGCGTGTGCAGCAGCTTCAGGACTGTTCAGTTGATGTGTCGGCATAAATAACACAATACTGTAGTGCAGACAGATTTAAAAGGCTTAGAGGAAAAGGAAACGCGCTTCGGAACTAAGAAGTGGGCTTACTCCTGTCGTGCCGACCAGTGAGATCTCGTGACCAGTTGCAATCTGGGAGACTCTCAAAAATACCACAGCGGCTAAGAGGAGGCGATCCAGGAAACAAACGAAAAAACAACAACTAAAAGAGCCACGATAGACCACGAAAGCAGAGGAGGGCCGGTGGCTGCTGACCCCAGCTAGTCCCTCTCCATGGATTCTCCATCAGCGTCTACATCCTCATAGTCTCGAAGCTCGCTGGAAATGTGGATTTCAATTGTACTAGACTCTGAACCTAGCAAGACAAAATAGGGGTAATTACTGGGCGTTACTGCACATGACACCTTGGCAAACAGCTGAGCATAAAAGTACTGAGATATAATCCCGCCCATCACAAGGGTCCAGATATCTTCAAATGTGTTTTTGGGAATTATAATTATTGCGGCCTGGGAAGGGAGTGTAGAATTGAAGACGGTTTTATTTTAGCTCATACCTAAGCTGAGAGAGAGATACTGTGTGTGTATATATATATATATATATATATATATATATATATATATATAAGCTATATAAATGAGTGAAAAACATACATCCTTTTAAAGATTAACCTTTATTTCTACGGACTTATTTCAGACACTGGACGGTGACGCACAAAAGACTGCGTATTTGTACATGGTCAACATGGGGCACAAAAAAAAAAAAAAGTAGAAACTGTATAAAATGCAGAAAAAAAAAAACTCACAAAAAATGTTATGAATATACAAATACATTGCAGTGCTTTGTCACGGCAGGTATTGCGACTCGTCATAGTAGGGAAAGCGTAGTGTCTCCGTCACGCCTTGCGGCAATGACCAGGACACTTGAAATGAAACGGTGAATTCGTTCCAATTTCCCATCTTTGCTTTTCCTCCTGTGGCACGTCAAAATCTCGGCGTTGAACAAAGGGTTCCGTGTCCGCCCCCAGTGTTGCTATTGATTGGCGGAATAAATACTGATAATTGAATCCTATGTTAACGCCATGTATCATTCCAATTACGCACACTGCACAAATTAGGTTGACTGGAACAGATCTCTGACTCAACGCTGACTTAAAGGGTGAAATCCACTTTGAACAGCTCAACAAACGAGTACCTTTTTATGTCTGTGGCATGAAACTGTATTTAAATAGCTGGCCCTTTGCTCTCTGCATATCATCGGATACGTAAACTTAGAGACAGACACACCAACGCTATTGGTCCCACTCCGCTCCTTATGGACACTAAATGTCAATGTCCCGCTACTGTACTGTTCAGAACACCGCAGACAACACAACCGGTTCCGCAATGTTAAATTGTGCTGCATGCGTCATTGTTGCGTGTAGTCGGCATCCCCTCTGGCTAAAATGTAAAATGATGTTGCCGTATCTACTCTAACTCACTCACAGTGCCACGAGCTTCGAATTCATCCTCAACCGATCCCAATCTGTGCAATTGAAACTATTTTAATCCAATTTAGTCACAACAACAATAATAATAATAATAAAAAAAAACAGGCGCAAACAGAACAGATTCCTCAGTGGACGACAGCGCGCCAATAGGGTCTCATCCAAACGACACCTTATGATAAGAAGAGGCAGCCCGGCCCCAGCACCCGGTGACACCAACGCGCCACGCAACGAGGCGGACTCACCAGCCCTGATACACAGGCGAGCTGTCGCTGCCGCCGCCAATCGCGGGCCAATTACCTTCTGAGAGGGCGCTGATGGCGTCCGAGTGGTGCTGCCCGTTGCCCGACAGGTTCTTCTTGGCATCCTGGATGTGACTCTGGTAGAGCAGCGTGGTTCCCACCGCGGGGTTGTGGCCGCCGGCGTCTGGCACCGAGGTGGAAAGCGAGTCCCAGGGCAGCTCCCTCCTCCTCTTCAGGCTGAGGTCCACGTCGAAGCCCGTCCAGCCGTGAAAGGCCAGAGTGTTGAGGAAGGCCTGCATGGGGTTCAGGATACCCTGACAGAGTGAAAAAGGTAGGAAAAATCCAGATTCATTTAAATGTTCAATACTGATGAAACGGTTGTTGTTTATCTCAATGTTTTTTTAGTTTTTTTTTGGTTCGTTTTACCCACCATGATGAACCATGTGATGAGAGCTGCGTTCCGGACATTTCTTAAACTGCTGTCGTTGATGTCTGCCTGCATCTCCAGGAAGAAGAGGAGGCACTCGTTGATGATGTTGGGAACCCAGCTGCGGCATCACAGCGCCGTTGGACACAAACAAGTCTCCGAGTAAGTAATAATTACGGTATGCTTGTAGGCTGCCAATGACATTATTCGTTTGACGCTGAAACCCATTTTAGATGACTCTTGTGACAATTACGTTATATTGAAGATGCCATTCGAAACAGATGTAATTCATTCATGAATTCATTCATTTGAACGGCATCACCATAACAAACTGTGCGCATCCTCAAATCATAAACTCTTCCTCTAAGTTCATCCCACCCGTTAAGGACCATGACCCACCAAATGAAGAACACCAGCATTATCTTAAAGAAGCGTATTTTTATATCGGTGGCCAGCCTTCTCTCGTTTTCCGTGTAGATTCCCTGTCGTCCTTTCAGTAAAGACGTCACTACATGGGGAGGGGGGGGGACACAAAAACAAACGAGAGAGGTGGTTGTCACGAGCGTGTGTGAGCAGAGTTCATGTCAGTGAGTCAATTGCGGGCGAGGAGCTGACCTGCAGTTATGGTTCGGTGAAAGAAGACGGGGTTGGCCACCAAGACCAGCAGCATGGGCGCGTACGTGGTGACGTAGTGAGGGATGGCGTGCTGGAGGCCCTGCTCGCAACTGGCCGGAAACGGGGCAGAAACAAAATGTGGACTGGGGGGGTCAATTGAAGCCGTTGACCCGACATTCTTTAGAGGTAATACGATGCAGGCTAAGTGTGTGTGTGTGTGTGTGTGTGTGTGTGTGCGTGCGTGTGTGTGTGTGTATGGGTGCGTGTGTGTGTGGGTGGGTGGGTGTGTTCGTGTGTGTTTGTGTGTGTTCGCGTGTGTCTGTGTGTGTTCCTGTGTGTTTGTGTGTGTTTGCGCGTGCGTGCGTGCATGCAGGTAGAGCAAGGAGCCTCACTCGGAGATGGACGGGTAGTAGAGCATGGCCACTCCTTCGATGCACAGCAGCACGGCCAGACCCCATGTAATCATGTGGTAGAGGATGATGGTGCTGATGGGGGGGGGGGGCGGCCGGGGTGAGGGGGGGGGGGGGGGGGGGGGGGGGGGGGGGGGGGGGGGGGGGGGGGGAGAAGAAACAAGTCATGAGACCGAGTTCATAACGCACATGTTTTTTTTTTTCTCGGTGTGCAGAGGAAGGCCAGGGTGCGCGCACCTGATTCCCGCGGAGGTCTTCACCACGAGGAACACGTCCACGGCGTAGCAGAACGTCCACCAGAAGGAAGCGCTGAAAAACAACTGGATCCACATCTGTGACGCACAAATCGGGCCACAAATGAATGTCACTCGGAAGGTCATGCCTCCAGCTGGTAAATGTGACTTCTAAGGGTTTTGACCTTTGTCATTTGGCATGCCTTCAGAGGTTCGTGCGCACGGGACCGATATAGTTTCTAATCGACCCAGGCACTCGCCCTACGCCGAACACACTCATCCGTGAAATCCGGATTCTCTGAGGGTCAGGCATTTTTTTTTTTTTTTCCACTGTAACATTCCTGCATTCGGCCAGGGATAAATCTGTACGCAAACAGATTTGTTCGGCTCCACGCCGAGACGGAGCCGTGCGATTGTCGAAAGAGCACACGCAACGCTTGTCCAGGAACCGTCACACGTACCGCACTGCCAACGCAGAAGACTTCCGGCCAGGGCTCTGTGCCGTTGGCCACCGAGATGTCGTCGCTGATGTCGGGCAGGCCGAGCCATAGGGACGACCTTAAAATGATACCTGGAAGAGGGGGCGGCGGAAGGAAAAAAAAGAAAAAAAAACAGCACGTGCGAATTAATGACAGTTCCTGATTTGGCAGCAAAGTGGAGGAGGAGAGGAGCAAATATAAACGCACAACCTTAGCAGGAGAGGTAAAAATGGCTCTGGGTTCCCCCCCCCCCCCCC
>JAFBJU010000574.1:149373-194261 GCA_016785305.1 Colistium nudipinnis | reverse complement strand
CAATACTACGGAGGGAGCTTCTAGCTTCAGAGGCTGCCAGGAAAAAAAAAAAAAAAAAAAAAGCTATCCCGGATACACTGCCTGCAATAATTGACACCTAGACAAGTGTGTCTGAAAGGGCCGGTCGTCGCACACAGCGGCGCGGATCGTTCTCCACCTCGGCCACCGTGGCGTAGCTGATGGTGGCCTATTCTGCTTCGCCCCGTGCGGCGTTGCGTATCCGAGCAAACTCCCGGGTCCGGCCGGGACTTTGGGTGGCCCCTTACGTGCACTTATAATTCGGCCCGCCTCTGTTTGATACCAAAGCTTTTACTTTTACTCTCTAGAGGCCCGCACTCCATTAACCCCCCCCCCATCCTTCCTTTTTTTTTTTTTTCTAAGTGCATACGCACTTTCTACCCCAAATGGTGCAAAATGCATTTCTTTCCGAGGGTTTAAGTGAAACACACACACGCGAGTTTTACATCCAGCGCACACATTTGCCTAAGACGATCACCCCCCCACACACACACACTGAAACAGCTTTTAATGGAGAGTTGTTTTTTTTTCCCCCACACTAAGAGGTAACCACGCTTGCCACTAAAATATAATGACTAGCAGGGCAAGCAACACAATGCAACCTTCAGGGAATCCACATTTTGTGTGTCCCAAAACGGCGCAGTGTTAATACTCCAACATAGGTTTAATTTACTCATTATTATCTTTCTAGTCACGCCACCGACGTGAACAGTCCCCCACCCCCTGAATACAAGTGTTGCGTCCAGACAACCCTTCCGTGCACACATCTAATAACAAAATTGTAATCACTCCGTGTGCAGCGGCCCATGTCCTGATTGCTGGGAGCTGGATCTTGTTATAGATACCGGTGCGTCCCGATAAGCTACAAGTGGGTTGTGCCACGTCCTTGGACTCGCCAGTAATTGCTTCGGTATTTTTAGTTTGCAAGTGTCGGGGTAATTAAAACAAATGGAGAAGATAGCGGAGGCCGAGATCTCTCGTGGCTTCTTGGTTCCGAGTTCGCCGATGTTTTCAATTGGACGCCGCTGCACTGATGCGGGTTTATCAAAGTTCTCGAAATGCTCGACAGTTAAGAGGCCGAAACATCTGCACCTCAAGATGGATGCGGCGGGGTTTTTTAGCTCGCCCCCTGTTTGTGCCTTATAATGCGCGATAAAAAAGAAATAGATAAACTGGAAAAAAAAAAAACGTGTTTATTGTATATTCTGTAGATTTATATGATAGATAGATAAAAAAAAAATTGTTCGTCGTGATCACAAAAATAACTATATGGTGACTTTTGCAATAAATACATATTTATTTTTCCATGATCGTTTTTTTTTTTTTTTTTTTCTATAAAAAAAAAACCCCACCAAGGAATGAAGTCACACTGATAAAAGTGTCTCCTCCAAACAATCTCTGAAGTGCCCGTGTAGAGACGAGTACGATGTTTTCATATAAAACATGTCCCTAAAGTCAGCGCCCTTCCTCTCTATGACAGCAGCTTGTGGGAAGGGCGGGGGGAGGGACGTATGGCGACCTTACCCTCAGGTGGTCCTCGGTGGCCCCACTAGTAATCGTCTGTGTGTGTGTGTGTGTGTGTGTCTGTGTCTGTGTGGTTGACTACTGCAGATGGATGGCAGCAGTGGCCTGTCAAGATTGCCGCTGGCCTGGAACCAGTAGGTAGAGACACAGCAGGTTTAGCGCCACCAGGACCAGCACCAGCCCGGTTTGAACCTTCTGCACCCACAGACAGGCGTTCAGCTTCTGCTCCAGCCGTGCGTTGCACGCCGTCATGCGCGTGAGCTGGTGGGGTCGAGAAAAGACAAAACCAATCAGTCCCTCATCTGCGTTAAGCCAATTATAATATATACCGTTAATCTAGACTAATTGCGGCATTTCAACCTCAAAGTGCTTGATTGCTTAAATCCATTAATACAATTGCAAGAGTACGTCAACAAACAAATCTATTGTAACAAGTCGTGAACGAGGAGCTCACCATTGTGTCCAAGTCCTGCTGCCCACTGCTCCATGTATCCACTGGACTGTCCCTGAGGATGCTCACTGTTGGTTTGACGCTCTCCAGAACATGGCAGCGCAACCTGTGGGGAGGTGACAGTCCAATGATTGACGAGGAGTCCGCTGACCAGGTTCAAAGAAAAAAAAAAAAGAGAGAGAGAGGTGCAGGTGTGTACCTGTGCTCCATGATCTTGGCTTTTGGCACTTCTTTCCAGAACTGTGTAAGTTCTTGTGTGCCAGCGTTGTCCATCTCAGCGGCCATCACCAAAAATCGGTCCTGTGGCGAGGCCTGGGATCCTGCACAGGAAAAACATCCATGTTGTTGGGCTCAAAAAAAAAAAAAAAAAAAAAAAAAAAAAAAAGGAAATATGGAAGGAGAATGATCACATTATATCGAAAATGTCATTAAGGGATAGAAAAGGCGAAAGCTCCGAAAAACGGAAGCAGTAACAGGAACGTTTTTTTTTTTTACTCAAACGTTACTGCCAGTTGTCTGATGGTTTTTGTTTTGGGAGGGAAAGTATTCTTTGACCATTCTTGAAATGCGTGCGTCAGGCTCGGCAAAGTGGCCCGTTGGCACTCTGGAGTACGGCGCAAAGCCTGGGATGCAGTACCTCCATGCAAGGACACCACGATGTCTACCGCGGCCCCTGGCTCACAGCAGCTGCTGCTGGGCTTCACTCTGTACTTCTCCGGCGCCGTGGTCCGCACCTGCCGAGGCACCCAGGTGCACTTTAATTCAATCTTTGGCTCGACGAGTTGAATTTAAACTGCTAATCGCTCGTAAAAAAAAAATAATAATTATAAAAAAAGAAGCGTGACATTATTGCTTTCGACAACGTGACGATTTCGCCCTGCGTTACTGCAACTCACCTTGAAGGCCACTTGATTTTTGGTCACGTTGCTCAGGACAATGAGGCATTTCTTCTCCGTCTCCTCGGGGCCGAAGGTGAGCTCCTCCGCCGGGCTGCACGGAGGGAAACAAACGGTAGCGGCGTTACGGGAGCTGGGCGGAAGGCAGAGGTGCGGGTCTGGAATAAATCCCAGTCATTTGCCGCTGGGAGATCTTTACTTCTGCTCCCCGGGACGGACGAAACCGCTCGATGCAGACGGGAGGTCTGCACTTGGCGCCGCCGTTTCCGTTTTCACACATCTGCTCGATAACGGATTGAGCTGCCGGGATTCTTGTGAGTGATTATTCTTCAACGGTGTGTCTATGCATGCATGCAGGCGTGGCACGGGTATGGGTAACACCGGGGACGGCTGGATCCTCACGCGTTGTTGTGTTGGCAGCAAAAGTGAACGGTTGGGGCTACAACTGCGCACTCGTTTTAATACCATTTCCTTTCGTAGAATGCACCGGGGCCACGTATCCCTGTTGACTGTGCGCGCGTTGGCTCGTTCGCGGCGCTCTCTGTCTTCCCGTCGGTGAGACCATCCACCTGGCAAATGGATTAGGATAATATCTGCCTTATATGAGTTTAGTTAATGCAGTTGGCTTTGCTTCAAAAAGATTTTTTTTTCTTCTTCTTTTTCATGTCATCTTGTGTGTTTTTTTTTTTCTCCCTCCCGAAACAGCTGTAGAGTCTGGAGCTCAGAGTGATTTTTTTTTTTCTGGCACTGGAAACCTCTGGCAGACACAAGATCAAAAGCCCCCCCCCGACTCCCTTTTTTTAAAGCCCCCGGCCTCGAATTACGGCTAACTCAGCTCAGCGACATAATTGCATTTAAGCCTCATTTAAATCTGTTTATCAGCAGAATTCACAGCCCAGAGCCCGTCAAAATCCCCCCCCCCCCCCCCCCCCCCCCCCCCCCCCCACATCAAAGCCATTACTCTGTCAAAACAGAACCCGATGGACATGCTCACACGAAAATGAGGAGTAACATCTACACAGGGCGTGCGATGATCTGCAATCCAGATCATCGGCCAGTCCCTCTCCCCGATTACTGTGGCGCCATTCAAAATGAACAACACAAGCTCATGGCTTCTTAATGAACAATTGATTGGCGGCATCCTTAATTCCTGCCCACGTGTGACCGGATCAATGTGGCTATAGAGCTACAGACACACCAATAATGACTCAAGGCTTTGAGCCGATGCTCGAAGAGTTCAGTCAATATGTACAAGGCAATTAAAAGGGCTCTTCGAGGGGATTGGCAGACATGTGGGGATGAGAGGATGGTGGATGAAGACAACCTCTATTCTGAGCAAAAATGCTCATGGGTATAGTTTTTGAGAACTATTAAATCGAAGTGAGGAGACAAGTCTTCCTTTGCAAGTGTTGACACGGTTTATGTAAATGTGGCAACGGAGACGAGCGCAGGGTGGCCTACCTAACATCCAGCAGTGGGCCTTTGAAGGTGGTCAGTGGCTTTCTGGCTCCTCTGGTCCTGGCGCTCGTGTCTCCTTTGTCGTTGTCCTCTGCCTTCGCGCCGTCTTCCAGGAAATTCACCTGTAACGACAGAGACCTCTCGATTAGCAAAGGAACTCGGAACACCGCCAGCGTAATCACGTGACCTTTCTCTGGTGCCTTCTGTGACGACAATATGCTTGACCTTTGCCCTCGTAGAGAAAGCTATCGGTCACAGTCATCGCTAATGATTTATTAATGGCCCATAAGAAATATATATCAATTTTTTTTTTGTGTGTAAGGTTATCAAAAGACAATCTTTCTTCCAAAATGCCATTTCTCATTTTAACCAAGAAACCTAAATGGTCACTCCTCACCCCTCCTCCCGGTAGTCTCCAATGGGAGCACACAACAGACGCCAAGTTGAAAAAGCGGAACAAATAACCAGCCAACTCATGACTTTTGACCAAAAAAAAAAAAAAAAAAAAAAAAACTACCCTGGAGGAAAAATAGCTCAAGTAGGACAAATGTCACAACGTAACACTAGCATGAACCCTTACTTCGGCGTGACGGCCGTAAACTTTGGCCCGAATCATCTGCAGTCGGACCACGAGACCCTGTTATGGGCTGACAGGATGTTGTGAAAACGTTTTAAGTCGCGGATATGATGGATATGAAAATCATTTGGGGAAATGGATGCTCTCACAGTGTGGCTGGCACCAAGTGTTGCTTTAAAAAAAAAAAAAAAAAAAAACTACCCTGGAGGAAAAATAGCTCAAGTAGGACAAATGTCACAACGTAACACTAGCATGAACCCTTACTTCGGCATGACGGCCGTAAACTTTGGCCCGAATCATCTGCAGTCGGACCACGAGACCCTGTTATGGGCTGACAGGATGTCGTGAAAACGTTTTAAGTCGCGGATATGATGGATATGAAAATCATTTGGGGAAATGGATGCTCTCACAGTGTGGCTGGCACCAAGTGTTGCTTTAAGGAGAGAGTGATTAAATCATTGGTAGAATGAAGTGGGGGAGGGAGGGAGGCAGGGAGGGAGGGAGGGAGGGAGGGCAGGGCAGGGGCAAAGGTGAGTGGACTCGGCATGTGTTGGCGACATTTGTGACTCAGACAGGAACGTGTGTCATTTGCTGTGTTCCGCAGGTCATCTTAATTCAATGGCTGACTGTCTTGTTACTGCCACAATAAAGAGATCTGGAGATAGTCAGCTGCTGATGAAATGTCTCTATTTATTCGTCATTTTAAATAGCAAGCTTAACACAATTAGGTGATGCGATTAGAATAAAATTGTAAAACGTACGATAATACACATTTAAAAATGGAAGATTGAAATATCAGGCCGTTTTATACAGAGTCAAGAGAGTTGGTAAAAATACCGTAGGCACTGATTCAGCCAAATGTTCATACCAACTCTCATTTGTGAAATGTATTAAGGAACACATTCAACTAAAAGCACTTTCATGATAATCATCATGTACAGAGAAATAAAATTATCGGAGAACTTGAACGCGATTTTTATACACTGGTTAAGGTATGAAATGCAAAGTCATCCTAAACTTAACAATATGTGAAATGCTCATTATTAGGAGTGTCTTTATTTAGTGTATCTATTATACAATACTGTATTAGTAGTAGTCTCCAGGCTCACCGACCCAGTAAGGACGAGGCACGGAAAGCTTTTGCTAAAAAGTTGCCTTCTAGGCAAGCATGGTTACGTGCTGTAGTCTACTGTAATATAACAGTATTTAAAGCTGAAATTAGTGCATCACTTGGTTCAGTGCTAACATGGTACAGTGCATAAGGTTGCAAAGAGTTCAATTAAAAAAATAAAAATAAAAACGCAGCTCAGGTCAAAAATGCCAAGGAGCGGCGAGGACGTCGGTCGACTGTGAGGGAGGTGCACTCGCAAAAATTGGAAAACACACGAGTGCACCTGCCTTTCCAGTCTGCAGAAATCTTCCGGGACACAGACCTCCTTGTGTGGCTGTGATCCTACACTGCCTTACCACCACCAGCCCTTTTTTTTTTTTTTTTTTAAAACACAAAGAAAGGGAATTAGCTTTCTGGAGCCGTCACATTTGAACCCAAAGAGAATTCAAGTCGGGATATGGGTGGTCGGACACAATGGATCAGATCATAAGCAGGGCCTGAAGTGCCGACATTATTTGGCGTGACATTGAGCTTAGTCCCAGCAAGGTCTAACTCAACTCGTCATGCCTGTTGAAAATGCCAAGAGACAACATACACTGCTACTTTACTAAAATTCCCCTTCTATTTACTGCTCATCATCGCTCTCTTCAAATACTTTGCTGCTTTTTTTTTTTTTTACATACACACAAATCATCAGTGTAATAACTTAAATATACAACCCTAGGTTTGTTAGTAAGTTACAATGGCGGTTTTAGTGAGTAGATAACAAAGAAATATTCAAATGAAAGAGTTTCCGACCAAAGGGGATTCGATTGTATTCAGACACATATATACAAACACTTAGATTATATCACATGTCACTGTGTGTGTGTGCGTGGGTGTGTGTGGGTGGGTGTGGGTAGGTGTGTGTAGGTGTGTGTGTGTGCAGTTTCACTACAGAGTGGTTGGGTGACTTTAGTTTCTCATCCTGGTAACCTGAAAAACATCTTTCTCTCCCCCAGAGTTGACAATGGCTTTTTTTAATAGGAAATTTGACACCCCTGGGAACTCGAGCGCACGTTAGAATTCAGTTAAAGGTTCTGTGTTTGCCGTGGAGAACCGCTCTGACTTAACGTATGCCAGAGGGGATTCTGTGTTTACATTTCACAGTAAAGGCATTGGCAAACCTCATTTTGTGCCTGTGGAGTGTCGTTGAGGTGGAATTGACTAATTGGCATCTCTGTGCTTGGTAAAAAAAAAAAAAAAAATGTAATCTGTTGTGCTTGACCAATGCGTTTTTATGTTAACAATAGGAGCACTGTTTGTTTGTGTGTTTGTTTGCTTGTTGGGGCTTAGGAGGCTCACGGGAGAAGCTTGGGTGACGCAGCGCTGCCAGGTCTTTCCAGCAGACCCCCTTGGTTTACTTCAGGCTACACACTTACGTCAGAGGCGTCACGCTAAATGTGGGTTAAGTAAAAGTTTGCAAATCCCTGACTGTGCCAAAATATCAGTGGATAACAGCTGCAACGCCAAAATAATAACGAAGCAAACAAGATGCGCAACAGGCGTACCCTGAGATAACCCCCTTAATACCCGCCACCTATTTCCGCACGCAGGCTTTCTGTGCATGCTGCTAACCGGGAAAAGGGAGCTAAATAGATTAGGAAGCGAGGGCCAGGTATGGCGTGTACGGAGTAAGTAGAATCTGCGACATAAGCTGCAGCCCTGCTGCAAGCAGGTGGAATGTGGTGACACCAGACTGAGCGCGAGCTGCAGAGACATTCGAGCTGAAGCCTGTGGGTGTCTCAGCGACGCTGTCATTGTTCTGCCGTTTATGTGTGTGTGAGTGTGTGGGGGGGGGGGAATCCAGCTACAGCAAGGAAAAGCTTAAGAAACAAGACTTGACAGCCTCTGTGCAGAATATGTGGGGCTGAGAAGATGAGGGGAGGCGTGCTGGCTGTGGTGCACGGGCTTTGTTTGTGGGATTTAATTGCAGCCAAAGACATTCGGAGTCACCTTGACAGAGACAATGAGCGGGAGCTTAACGTCGACGGATCGCGGCATTACTTGCCACTTAATTCCGTGCCGTCTCCGCAGAGCGCCCCCCCCAGAGCGCCCCCCCCCCCCCCGTAACCCGATTACATGTCGTAATCTTGGGCTCAATTTAAAGAAATGAGGAAAGATGAAACGGGACGAATCTCTGACTATGGGGCATCTCATTTGACTGAGAACAGCGTGTCACACGTCTACAAGTGTCGACCACTTCCTGAAATGCACATCAGCGCATTTGGCTAGACGGTTAAATATAACAAAGAACCCACATATACGTGCACTGCGTCCTTTCCTAAACGTCAAAACACACACAGAGCAGCTCTGCCTTAAGCTGGTGTGAAATTCAACGTTGTACATGGTTCAACCCTTAAAGTGCACCTTTTTGTCTGAAACGGCTAATAATATTAAGACTTGAAAAAATTGGGTAAGTGTACCTTTTTGGGCTTTACTGCAACCTCAGAGTTGAAGCTGGACTCCAGAGCATCTTTTCCATCCAAGTCACCCTCTTTGCTCTCCATCTCGTCCTCGCTAACAATAGGTCCATTCTCACAGATGGGTGTTTGGAAGTCGTCATCGGGAAGAGGTGGGTAGCTATACTTGAAGGCGTCCTGGGGTGTAGAGAGATAACTGAAATCACTATAGGCATGGCTTTTAAAGCACGTTTATTGTCAAAATGCGACCTTAGAATGTGTAAGCAGTAGAGATAATGGATGCTTCGCTACGGCATAATGTATGGCTATTTTGAAAATGTGGAATATTTAACACACAGACAGAGAAAAGACGTACCGTTCCACCCATGTGAGGTGGCAGGTACTCGGGGCCTATGAATGTCTGGACCTCAGATTTGGATGCGAACTTCAGTTTGCTGATGGCCTCGGGACCCAACCACGACTTCACAATCTTCCATGCCGCTGGATAGAGAAATGTGTCACACTCAGTGTGCTCAAATAATGCAATTTATTTAAGTTAATGATGGACACAAATATACATTTGTGGAGTGTTTGAGAGGACAGACTCACCATTCATGATCCAAGGCATATCCACAATGATCATTTTGGCTGAAATTGTAAATGAAGACATAATTGGTTTAAAGGATATTTTACAGAGAAATAGTTGAAAGCCACTGTTCTTGAGAGAAAGTGAACCGATATGGATACGTTTTCATTGTGCTTTTCTACCAATTTCCGGTTACTTACACAAAAATTTGGGATAATATACTTTGAAGCAATTAACGATGTACTTCACAAACTCCATGTCCTGAAAAACAAAGGTAGGGAAAATGAAACATGCTATCTTGATTTTTGCCAGTGAGAGTGCTCCAGATTTGAACTGACCCACTTCACGTAAAAAGGAAAATTAATTACAAGCGTCTGATCCCTTCTCTACCTATCGACCACTTTCTATCATCTCACAATCATCCTAAAAAGCTTTCTTTTTTAATAACTCGACAGTTCAATGACAAATGGTTTGGACTTAAATACATTGTGTCTACTTATATAACAATAGGCTTTCGATCAAATCGTTTCAAGTGACTACAATCATCAGAAAAACTGCAAACAGGTCAACAGTATCAGTCACACCATGACTGGGCTCCATAATTGACAAGAGGACTCATTGCTATGCAGGAGCCTCACTCCCGAGCCTTAATGAGATCATACAGGGTACCCTGGCTTTAGCTCATGGAGTGCGCCGACAAGCCTCAACAAGGATGCTTGTGATCCTGATCTCCTAATCTAGTCATTTCATATTTGGCTTGCATCAAACTCGTCCTCCCTATCTTGGCTTATTCCTTTTTAATAAAGCAATTTCTCCAGGAAGAGCCTAACCAAAGAAATATGTTCACTGACAGGAAGCTCCATCAGGGAGTTAAGGCCTGTGACACACTGAGTCTCAGGATTAGGCAACCCACTCGAAGTGACCGACAGGATTTAGAGGTTACTTTAATCTCTAAAGTGTGAAACCATTGAAGAGCATCAGTCCCTGCAAGACCACGGCTCAAACTGCAAGAAATACAAGGACACTCGACAGCATTTCTACCACAGCACACTCAAGAAAAAAAAAGGTGTTTTTTAAAATAAGCATTTTTAACGTAAAAAAAATTCAATATTTGTTTTGGTGAACTGGATATTAAATAACAAAATAGAATGAAAAATGTTTTTGATCATCAATATGGACTTACTATATTGCTGAGCCCAGAATCACTCATGTCAAATATCACAGTAAGTGGCATCCCAGGTTCTTTCTTTGAATAGCGCTCCAGCCAGAAGGCCACATACTTCTTCTTGTCTTGGATTGTTTTTGTGTCCTTGACGTGTAGCTTCACTCTGAACCAAACTTAAAACAGGAAGCAAAGATTGTATCATTATGTACAAATGTGCTTATATTTTTTTAATTCTTTTGAGTAGTGGATCTGTAAAAGGCCTGTTATACAGCATTACATACAGAGCTTGTTGCCCTCTTTGTCGTAGCCATGGAGGTAGACAGCGCCACTCTCAAACATCCACCTGGGAATGGTGCTCTCAGTTAGATCTGAAACAGGTTGGTAGATATTAGATATTACACTAACTGAGGTTTGTTCTCATTTCATCAAACTTCTACCTTTGGATGACCTTTATAAATCAAATTTCCCCAACAACTGTGGGATTTTTATTTATTTCTTATTTGCTGGATTAAATATGAACCGACCATAACCACTCCAACTAATTTGAAACAGTGGAGACCGTTCTCAGGGGCAGCCTATGCGCGGGCACATGGGTGTGTAGCACACAAAGACACTCTGTCTGGATCTATCCCAGAGCAGCACAAAGACAACCAGTGATACGTGTTGCAGGCTTGCAAACATCTAAATGTGTCAATGGCAACATTTACTAAAAGCTGGATATTTGAACTTGATGGCACAAAGTGGACTGAGCCTCCCCAGCACTCATCTTTTTTAAGTACTGAAATTTGGCATTTAAGACATTATCAAGTACACAATTATGTTTGCTTTTGCTCCCATTATATTAATTATTTGACAGCTGATTGCACCTTAACAACATTTCCCATATGAATTGTGAGTTGTATTTACTTGCAGCAATGCTTTTGCGATAAGAAAACAAAGTCATCAAATATTGCATGAATAAGGAGTTTAAAAAAAATGTACACTGATATTACAAATGATTCCCAGCCTTACGCAAAAATAACGTGAAAGTGTCATATGAAAACAAACAAGCGTCTTCTTACCATTTAGACCCAATTCTTTTCTCCACTGAAGACTTTCGTCAATCATTTTCAAGGCATCATCAACCACATAGATTCTCCATGTGAGATAGCCCTCGATCAGAGCATCATCTGTTTGAAGCCTTTCAACGTCCCTGGCGTCATATTTATCTGTTGAATCTGTAAACACAGGAGCCACAAGGACAAAGGTTGAAACACATAAAAATGCTGTTAAATCCTCTTGTTATACTATGCTGTGAAGAAGCTTTGGCCTATTAAATCCACAAGATCTATTTAATGAAGTACAGCATGTGGCAATACATAGCTAGTGTTAGCTGGTTACCTGTTGAGGTTTATGTTGACATTAGCGTTTACATGACGTTAAATAGCAGTGAGTGGACAGTGACTCTATCATATCTGAACGCATGCGAATGACAGTAACCTGCGTGAGTGGCAAATGAAAGAGAAAGTCAAACTCTGCTAATCTACAATAACTTGTGTAACCTTGGAGGAACTCATTCTTGAATCTCTGCCTCGTCTCTTCAATCTTCTTGCCGAGGTCCTGTCAAAACAGGATTCCATCAGGTTAGGCAGGTTTCAGATTATGACTGAACACCGATCAACACAGGAGAAAGCGGAGTTATGGCGGACAAAGTACGATACCTGCTCGCCTTCGTGTTGGTCAAGTTCAGCCATGGTCCGCTGCCCCCGGCTCTCTGCTGGTTCCAAGTGGAGCTAGCTAGTTAGCCTACTAACGGTTCCACAATCAGAGCCAAGTGAGAAACTGACGCCCGGCCGTCGCCATTTTGGCTCCAACCGTAGCCACGCCTCTCCGTTGCGCTGTTTACTTCTTGCCAACTCTTTTACCGACTTTCCCCCACAATGCACTTGACCGGAAGCGCCTGATTTCGAGTGGCGCGCGGCTACAACTGCACGAACGGTCACGTTGAGTGACGCCCCTGCCGCGAAAGTGATATCCCCCAGCTTTGCGTCGGTATGGACACGAAAGAAATGTACGGAACCCCTCACGTTATTTCCCTGTGTGGAAACATGCTGGTGTTTAACACAAAAAGAGTGTCAGGCAGAAATGACAGCGGGAAAAGTGAGTTAACATTCAGCCGCTTGTCGTTTGCGCGCGAGAAAAGCGCGTTCACGGAGGCGGCGCGCGGAGCGGCTCTCGTCGGCAGGAGGACGAGCGTCCAGGTGGACATTGTAACGTGTAAATGTGTCGTGGACGTTCAGGAAAGAGTCACCGCACCCTGTGTGTTAGTGGCACAGAGGTGCGAGACGCCCGAGAGCCTCCTGTACACGCTGCTCACACTGAGCGGTTCCTCGGACCGCCTTCGTCACCGCGTCGAATTTACACTCCCGTATCTAATAAGTGGACGTGTGTGTGTCCTCCAGGGCCCCACGGTGGTGTGGACTCACGCCGACAATGTCTTCTACACATGTGTGCAGACGGGACAGGTGAGACAGATACCCGCCCAGCTGACCCACTGTGTTGTGGGAGAACTCCCTGTCCGCGATGGACAGGCGTTTGTCCTGGGAGTGCATCATGAGCAGGAGCAGTCCCAGGGCCAGAGCCTTTGTTATTTCCCTCAGAGTGGACAGAGCTTTGACGGCTCTGTGATCATGCCTCAGCCCTACATCCCCATCACACGCTGCATCCTGGTGCTCTCCGCTCATGCCGTGGACGGTGGGCTGAAGTCTGCTGTGGTCGCAGCCACTTCCAACCAGCAACTTGTCCATTTCCACCATGGCGTTGTTCAAGACGTGTGCCCGTTGCCCTTCGAGCAACCTAAAGACATTCAGCTGGTCAACACAGGGAGGAATGGCTGTCTGTTTGTCATATCCTTTCATCTGGGACATGTCTGCGCTGTATGGAAGGAGACTTTTCAGGTTTGTATAAAAATGGACCATTTGTGTTGTCCTGCATTCAGTTTACACACCTTTCCTAAGCCTGCTTTGTTACGCTCTCCTCTCCAGGTAGCGTCCGTCTGGTCAGGTGTCAGCTCCGTCCACGTGGATGACTTCCTGAGATGTGGAACGGACCAGATAGTACTGGTCTTTGATGATGAAGGTGTAACTGGGAAGCCACTGGGAAATGTCCTCATCACTGACCTCTGTGGTATTTCATATTCTGTAAGTCATATATATATATATATACACATACATACATACACACGCACGCGCACGCACGCACACACACACACACACACACACTTCTCATCATTTGAAATGTGCTTTCCATATTTGCATGTGGGTAAAGTACATATGTGACAAAGATCAACACCACTGATTAATAATAGATTTATTTTCAGCATGATCGGGACACAGGCGCTCCAAATCAACCTTCTCCTCCACCTGAGAGCAATCTTCTTACTATTCATGCCTTAGCATCCAGACTACAGGTAAACATTAATCAAGTATTACTGCAGTTCAAACGTCTCTAATTCACTCTGGGAGTAAACATTTTTCACGGGTAACTGTTGATGATTCATAAGCAAAGAAAACGACAACATTGTGTTATTAATGTTTTTGTTTTGTATTTATTTTATTATATGTATGTATGTATGTTTTTTTGTCTGATGTAATGCTTAACTGAGGAACTCATTTCGTTGAACTTTGTTGGCTTTCTACATGTTTGTCCCAATATAATGGGGTTTAATAGAGAAAAACATGTTTTTTATTGGAAATGATTTCCACACCCTGATTATTATTTCTCAGAATCAGTGACCACTTCTTAAAATAAACCAATATTAAGTCATGAGCAACTCCGTGAATATGTATCCAAAGCATACTTTAAACAGAATGTGATCTGTCTTTCAGAGTGGACTGACCATGCTTCAGGAGCTTAACAGAGAAGTGATGGTCAAGGAAAGAGTTGTAAGGCAGTCAGTACAAGCCCTGACTGATGTGGTCTCACACAGGGAACCGGTTCTCACACAGCCGGAGGAGGTACTGTTCGTGTAGGAAAATACACACCTATGATGTTATGCAAAACAAACTGTGTTGTGTTATGTTTTTTTAGGGGACTGGTGGTATTAGTGTTCAAAATAAAACCATTAAGTCTTCACCTTCCCCCGTATACTGAGATATCATAACATGTAGTCTTATTACACAACACTGACAACCTTGAAATTCTCGTATTTGCTGTTAGTTCTGTAAAAGTTGATGACACATCTGCAACTGAGGTGCAGTTAAATTTAGCCCCCAACCTCAAAATGGGGCATAATATAGTCATTATAATTTAAACAACATATTTCCTTAAAACAGTGAGGTGTGTTGCTGTTGCTTCCTCACTGACAGTTGATTAGATGTAGTACCAGCACTTCTCACTCATTTCATTAGTTGTAATATTTAAAATGTCAACACACATCATGAGGGTGAGGTCACGCTGCTAATGTTACCCAAGGCATGGAGGAAGCAGGACCAAATGTTGGCAATGAAAACACATGGCACAAAAGTTTACTTGTCTTCTACCTTGTCGGTCATTGAGGCCATTCCTTAATGGGCATTTCTTAATTGTATATGCTGCTTTTTGTCATGAGACTTATCTTGCCCTCATGCTGATGCAATAGATATCGATATGAGATGGTGTATACAGCTGAAAACAAATTCGAATTTCAAGGGAAAATCAACATGATGTATTCGAAGAGAATGGATCGATTCCACAATGTTTTTAAATATCGGCTCCACTACATTTGTCTCTAATGGACTGTAGTTCAAATTGATTTGTCAGAAATACTATTGTTGTTAGTGCTTTCACACATTTGTCATTGCTGATTATAGTCTTTGCTCTCTCTGCCCAGGAAGGCCTCATTGTTCTTTGGGACTCTGATGATGAGTCAAAGGAAGAGGCTTTGGGTGGCAAGATGCAAAACATGCCGTCGGCGTCTTTGAAACCTCAAATTGACAAGCTGTGGCATCGCTTTGCGGAGGACCAAATAGTTGTGGGAGTGATACTGACGATCGACAGCTCAGTGTAAATATGTTTTTTTTTTGTTTGTTTGTTTGTTGGTTTTTTATATATACTGTATATAAATATATATATAAACTTTTTATTTTTCTGTGAAAGCAATGATTATTGTGAGCTTAATGTAGTGCAACATAAGTCTCTCTAAATTGGGCTCATTGAATTTGATATTATCTGAATGCGTAGTAGTGGTTCTTCTAAAATACAAATCCGCTTGATGTCTTGTCAGGTGTAAAGAGTTAAAGTGGACCCACGTATATAGGCTATATTAACCTGTGCAGTCGTAATCACTGCTGACCAGCTGTCAGACTGTGTAATTGCTGCTTCATTAGATGGGTCAGAAGTACAGTTGTGTTGCCAGATTGTGTTGAGCAAATCAAATCCGTGAGGTTATTATATCAAATTCAAATGTTTAATTTGCAACCATTAAGGTAGACGTGTTAAGAAACGTACACATACAAAAAAATACAATGAGCGAATCGTTCAAATTAGGGATGACTGCTCCCCTCAAACTTCACATGAGTTCATCCAAACTCGATACACGGTCATTAGGTGGTTGCCATGGCACCGTGTCTTTAACAACTCTCCGAGCTCCTTTCATGGGAACAAGAAGCAGACAAGAATCTGATTTCTCCATTAACCAGTTACTGTTTTTATTATTTTTTATTATTATTATATATATTTTTTTAACACGGTTGACATCTACCACTGGCATGAGGGCCTCAAGAGCCTGAGTGTCGCTGTTTTGATTGGTGCATTTTGTGCAGCCGGTGTCATCTCACCACTTGGAGACAGCGGTGTTGTCGATCAATTTGCAGACGGCTACACAACACAAGTCTGTCGTTTTCTATCTGATTTGCAGTCCGATTACCCACTGTCTGTGTGATATCTGATTGTTAGTGATGTGTTATTTTTGTTCCAGACCACTGGCCAGCGTGAGCTTATCCATCCTGACAGAGACGGACCAAAGCTCAACGCCTGCAGTCATCCAGACCCAGAGCCAAGTGTTATGGCTCTCCACACCCTGCCCTTCATCCTCCTCCTCCTTGTCCTCCTCCTCCTCCTCCTCCTCCTCCTCCTGCACTTTACCAGAGCCTGCAGCCAAAAGAAGCAGGCTGCATAGCGCCAGCGCACCCAATGATCTCAACGCATGCAGAATGGCTGTGACTGCTGTGACCAGGCTGACTCCTCTGTTGAACTCTGGCGGTGTCAAGTGCCGTGTCATGCTCCATTATGTCCAGAGACGAGATGCCTTTTCTCTCGCCGGCAACCCAACACCGGTTGTCCTGCATTGTGGTCAAATTGCTCTAGACATCCACGATGATTTCCGAACTCAGTTGCTGAAAAACCCCAAACTCAAGTCAGGTAAAATCAACAAAGCATTTAATCCAGATTCGAATATTGACACAAACGCATGTGCGTTAATATCCTCTTCTTCTTTTTTTGTGCCCAGAGGAGGTTAAAGAAGACTTGCTGAGTTTGTTGACGGTGCTGGATCGCTGGGTCTTCCACATAGACTCCCCTGATCAGAGCTTGGGTGACATAGATGGATGGATGCAGAAAAGATGGGGTTGTGAAAGGATAGATGTGAGCCCACAGTATCTGCTGTTCAATTCTTCAGGACCATCTTCTCTCATGCTGCTGCGCTGGCGTCAGATGAGCCCTTTTCAGGGGGAGCTGTCTGTCCACTCTAGGTGAAAAATTTGAATACACAGATTTTTTTTTGGGGGGGGGGGCTGGGTTTGCTGTAAAACTATTACATTGTATCTTTTTGTGATTATATATTGCAATTTAAGAAGCCGGGATTTTCAACCATATCAAACCAGCAACGTTTTTCTATTCATTTAATCATTTTAATATGACTGCTGAGTGTATGAATTCAGACTTTTCAATAATTGGGTTTTATTACATTTACGAGTAGAACTTGGAACCGTTTGTTGTAAATTGTTGGTTCAAAGTTGTCATAAAGGCTGAACTGGTTAGTGATTGTGGAACAGGTGATAAATGGAAAATTACAAAGATGAGAGGAAACCTTAAGAATCCTTTTGATTCCATTATTTACATCTGCATCTGCATTCTGTCTTTGTTGTCCATTTGCAGCCAGTTACGGACGCTGCAGTTCCTGGACTCTCTCCTGGGTCACCTCCCCGTGTCCTGCTCAGTGCGGCCCGTCAAAGGTACCGGAGGGCAGGGTGCAGCTCTGATCTTTTCTCTGGCACTGGAAAAAGAGGTACTGTCGCTCAGAGACTGTGTGTCATTGCTGCTCTCCGGAAAAGAGAAAACGGATCCTGAGGGCCCCGGACACGATGAGACCCCCGACCCAACTTGTGTAGAAGGGCTTCGGAGGTGCAGGGAGGCTTGGCAGCGGGAGGTGGAGCGGGGTGGGAGGAGGTTGAGCCCCCTGGTGGATGTGGGGAGGTATCGTAAACTGACCCAGACCGTGCGCAAAGTCCAGCTCGATGGGGATTTGGCAGCTCTCTTAGAAATACAGAGGACTTTGCCCCGTTAATATTCTACAGACGCCGCTATTGATGGCAATCTCATTGTTAGGTCTGTGTTTGCTCACGGCGCAGTTCAACTCTTTTGGGGGGGGGGGCGGCAACAGCAGTGCATCGTGTCAAGTGTAATAACTGGGAGAAAAAAGGTAGTTCAGAAGGCATCATGTGTGCTCTTTATATTTCACCTTTACCGAAGAGCTACTCTCGCAGAGCTAAACTGTGAGTGTCTGCCCTCTCACACAGTCTCTCCGGCTTCATATCTTTTCATTGCCTGTTGCTGTATCGAGCCCCTGCATGTTTCCACTGGACCACCTCCTGGGTTTCACAGCTTTAGTCTGACACAAATTGCCACCTCTGATCAGCTTATTCCTCTGTGTGTAATCAGCGTGTCCCTGTAGACCCCCCCCCCCCCCCCCCCCCCCCCGCAAAAAAAAAAAGCTCTTTAACATTTGTTGGTTGCTGCTGTCACTACTCTGTGCATTTCAATAGGAGACATACCACGTTCATCCTTGGGTGAGAAACTCTGAGTTATGAATAAAGACAAACGATGACACAGGAACTAAGGGCAGCACATTTACTTCCTGTAGTTCGACGCAAAGCTTTTAGTGGCATTTCCTCTCATGGCTCAGTGATCTTTCCTGTGAAATCGTGTCAAGAAAACCATGGATGCTGTTTGGCCTACGACGCCGCACGGGTTGACATTGCTGTTCATTAAAAATGCCCTTTGACCAGGAAGAAAAACATGAAATCCAACTCAGAAGGACCACGTCTTTGCTGGATACAGTCTGTCAGTGCTTGGTAAAATTGATTTTTTGATTTTCTCCTATCCCAGAGGCCAGGCTGATAAACCAACATGAGCATCTCTGTATTTTCCAGGAATTGCTCCATCTGTGTGTATTTCTCTCCGCTTTAGGAGAGATCCACCTGAGTATCTCTGCTTCATTGCACAGAACAGTTTCTATTGGACTGACAGACCTCCAAATATAGCTGTAACATAACTCATTTTCATTATATAGTCACTATATGAATTTGTATTACAGTAAAGCTGCCGTGCAGGCTCAGAAACACAATACAACTTATATGTTTTCTTGTATTTGAAGGAAACAAAGTGTTATCTCTGCAGTTTAGTTTCCTTTTGCACTCATACAAGCCACCTGCAGCCACCATGCAAGCTGAATATGCAAAGAAACTATTATTTATTTTGTCTTTTTACAGTCTCACGTGCAGATAAAATAAACCCACCCCCCCGGCCAAACACCTGTCACTGCTTGCAACCTAGAAGAATTGTGACCCTGCGCAGTAAACACCAGTTAATGGCCAGTGGCAAAGGAGATCACACGTGAAGAGAAAAAAAATATATATATTTGTGTTCCCTTCGAGGCCCGACTGCCACCCAGAGTAAAATACATGTTTTGTCATCTCATTATTGCCTGTGAAGTTCTATTACCTCTGAGTGTTGGAAGTAGGCTGCAGGGTTTTCTACCCTCTGTTGCTGTTGAAGCCCACCCCCCCCTCCCCTGGTATTATGGGGAATGAGGATGTGGAAGATTAATGATGTTACACTTCATATGAGTATTTATTATGAATTGCAGGTGAATTCGTCATGAGCAGCGTTCTTTTCTGCCATGAAAAAAGTAGACAAAAAATGTAAGAATAAAAATGCTTTTGGTAAGTTAATGACTCGAAATAAATATGAGAAATAAAAGAAAATATCTGCTGTCTTCCTCCTATACCCTAATATAACTTTATTTCAAAATTAGAAGTTCAATATTTTCCTGGCTTTTTTTCTAGCTTATCACGGCAAACAAGGGACTGTCATTGTGTTTATTTAGAACAATGAAATTATAGGCCCAGTTGTGCGGTGGTGCCTCAGCAAGGGCGTTGTTATTTCTTTTTTAGAGTTTGCACGTTCTTCCCATGTCTGCGAGGGCTTTCTGCAGCTTCCTCCCACGGTCCAAAACACATGGCTCCAGGTGTGAACGGTTGCTTGTCTCTGTATATGTTGGCCCTGTGACAGGCTCCGGCTCCAGTCTATCGTATACAGCACATCATAGATGGATAAATCATTTAAAGACCCAGTCATCTTATTGATCCTATAAATATCAGTCGTCGATTAGTCATAGAGCTCGTCAGATCTGTCGACGCTCATTTTGAAATACGTTGGTTTTCTTTCTAAGGTCTTGGCCTTACTGCAAAGTGCCTTAAGGTAACATCTGTTAGGATTTGGCGCTATAGTAATAAAATGGAATGAAATGATACTAAACATTTTGGATTGTCTTATTTCTGTATTTTGGAAATAGTATTTGTAAATGGACATTATATAGCCTACAGCATTATAGAGCGCAGTGTTGCTAAATTTCATAATCTTCGTTAAAATTGGTTTAACCTTACTCTCTCTGCCTTCAGCAATAGGACGTTCGAATCATTCATTGAAGTGGATGTTCACATTGACGCTGTATGATGAGGGCAGTGGTCTGGTATTTGCCTGCAGTTGACTGGTATTGATTGGGGTCCGAGGGTTTAGTCAGTGGATCAACAAAGAGAGGAGGAGGAGGAGGACATTGATTTTATATATATATATATACACACACACAACATAATGTACAGTGAACATAATTCCATAATTCATAGTGCCTCCATTTGATGCAACGCTGTGGTTCAAGGGGGGGGGGAGTCCTCCTTGGTTTGATTTAAAATCCAAATGAAATGATTGCATATTTTAATTATTTAACCAAGGTTTCCTCTTTTGTTTTATCATATAGCAGCGACACACGAGCCGAATAATGCTTATTGTATGTGCCTGGCTGCTGATGTATTCCAATTTTTACCATTTGGATGCTGAATATGCAGACTGAGGAACTGGATTCAATAAGATCTTAACACAACTACTGTGTTTGTGAAGCTTTCAACCGCATCCCACTTTCCTCAGCACGCAGTTTACATAATAACAGGCTGAATTCAATTTTTCCGATGTAACGCTGCATTTCTGTTTCGGCAAAACTCACACACCAGTTTCCTTAACTTCATTAATGCCCTGCTTCTCTAGTCGCATTAGCCCTATCTATTGCTGTGCAGTTGCTATGGCAACCCTGATTTCTTGCCTCTCTCTCTCTCTCACTCTCTCCCTCTTTCTATCTCTCTCTCTATCTCTCTCCCTCTCTCTCCCTCTCTCTCCCTCTCTCTCTCTCTCTCTCTCTCTCTCGAAGCAGCCTCCTCGAAACCTTAATGAACGAGGGAAAGTTGTTGCACTCTTGAACATCATTATATTTCTTTCATCGCATATCTTTCTAAATGCGATAGCCCATAGACCATTGCGTCCTTGCATCGTGAAACAAGCCACAAGAATTGAGATGCGGTGTCGGGCCGTGCTGGTGAAATGGTTGGCGTTTCCATGTGAGGATTAGTTAGATTAGTTAGTTTATAATCCCTGTGTTGTGAGCATTAAATATGCAGTTGGATTATTTCATGCAGCCTTCCCAATAAGCCGACCATAAACCATGCGTTTATCTTTAAGATAAATAAACGGATACTGGGTTTACCCGCGGCGTGGTAATGAACAACGTAATTACTCCGATAATGCCGTGACAGAACATCCATCTCTATGTAACGAGAGCTGCTCTGGTCACTCCTGTGTCTCTAAGGACGATGTATTTGATTTTGTCCGAGCCCTCATGCAATGACAGGTGGGGACAGTTTAAATATGATATTAGTTAACCTGTGTATATATATATATATATATATACTGCATGTGTCACAATTGTCCTTTCGCATATGGGCACGCCAGGCCAGTGTTCGACTGGCTGCAGACCCCCAACCGATGGAATCGCTACACTGCAGTGTGAAATCCATTATCATGCATTAATGGAAGCCCACTGTCAGATCATATCTGTATCACCCCAGGCCGCCCAGTGCTGCGTGGCATGTGTCATCACCCTGACTTCATGTGCTTGGCCAGGAACAGAGGCTGGGATTGTCATTTTTCTTTGCTCTGATCGACAACCGCATGCAAAAAATATTTTTTTTTTCATGTTTTTGTTTAAAAAAACAAAACAAAAACAAAAAAAATCTTGTTGGGAATTAATGGAACATAAGAAATGTAACCTTAGAAAGGACAGGACAGGTGGAAATAAAGTAAATATGGTGCACAGTCAATTTTATTGATGCACAGACCAGTAAATAACCTTTCTTCGGGAATAGCATTCAGAAAAAGGACTCCTTCGACATAGTGTATCAGGAGTGCAAGGACCACTGTCTGCTCCATACTGTGAATGTTATACCCATTCCCCTTATTCACTGTTGAAGTCTTCTACAAACATACATCACATTCCGGCAACAAACACACCAAGTGAAAGGAAACAGTCCACAGCAAAGGTGGAAGAATTATACAGAAAGCTTTTTTATATATATCTATATATATAGCTATATATATATATAGCTATATATATATATCTATATATATATATAGCTATACAGCGTATGTGTACCTTTCTTCCGGTACAATAAATATTTCCTCAGGCTAAATCTACAAAAAAAAAACATAGTCTCAAACTCTAAAACCATACCTCAGATACCTGGAGTGTTCACCTGGAATATAAATGAAGCCATATAGATATGGGCATGTGACAACATTGAGGAAATGCAGTGCACGTTCACAGTTTGTAGGCGCACGTGTACATGTGTACTCCGAATCGACCAGTTAGGAGGAAACGTAAAGAGAAGGACTTTTTAAAACCCTCTGAATTAACTTAACATTGGTTTAACCGTAGGTGGCGTCCTCCGCCTCCGTCGACATGGTTTATAATACATTTAGTGGGGGGGGGGTGGGGGAGGGAAACGAGAATTACCTTGGAAGTATGGCCACGGGAAGAAAAAGCGACCTATGCGTTCAGTTCCCATAGACGGCCAAACAAAAGGAGGTGCTTGGGAAAAAAAAAAAAGTAAATAGCAGAAACGGTAGTCCATCTCAACCAATCTTTTGATGTCTAAGGCCTCAGGTATTTCATAAAAATGCAGTATCCAATTCCGGAATTCCATCTGCTTTGTTCACGCTCATGCCTGAGACAGGCACTGCCGCCTACGATGCCTGAAAGACGCACGTGCTCTCGACCTGTATATAATATTTCAAACGTTGCATTTTATATTTATAGAAACGCATAAGGAGGTGCCAAAGTAGTACGCTATAAAACGGTCAGAAATGTCCGCCATAAGAAAGACCCATTTTTGCGATTCTTTGACTCACTCGCATATACAATTACAAATCCACTAAACCCTCGGAATGTCTGTTTTTGTTTACCCCCCCCCCGTCGTCGGTTCAGATGCCAGCGCGGAGCCGATTCGAAACATTTTGGTCCTTATTCTCCGGCAGGTTACGAAAGCCGCGAGTTTTGAAACCGCGTCGCCAGGTTCTCGAGGAAACACTATACAGCAGTACAACGACAAAAGAGCATCGGTGTCCTCGCAACGCTCTTCATATTGTCAGAACATGAACATTATCGTATTGGTGCATTGACATTATACGTTATCCCTGAAAGTAGACCCCCCATCGTGCCTCTCGTTGCTCTCTAAGTCTTTCTCAATCTGAGAAGTCGAAAAAAAAATAAAGAAAAAAAGTCTTCCCCGAGGGCGCCCTCCCCCCCTCCACCCCCGCCCCTTTACTTTTTGTGGATGTCCTCGTACCTGATGATCTTGTAGGTCACCCAGTAGAAGATGTTGAAGATGAGGAAGGCCAGGGGAAAGGCGGCCCGGGAGATGGTGTCTATCCTTTTGGCCCTGTCCACAAACTTCTTCTTCATGGTGTCCGTGTCTTTCGGGACTGACGGTGCGGGGTTGGGGGCCGTGACGGCGTTCTTGGCGGCCGAGCCGTCCTTCGTTGGCAGACAGTGGCTCATGTTGAAGCCGGCCAAACTAAAACGGCCTTCGCGCATATCCTCATCCTGGAAAAGAAAGAAAGAAAGAAATACATACTCATGCACAGGCGGACCGGAATACCGCAAGAGTAAGGCGATGAATTCAGGCTTTACTTTTGAATGAATCGAATTGAATCGACAGTATTCATGAGACACCGGAATGACTTTCTTAAATCTTAACCCCCGTCACCTTTCGACAGCTCCGCGGGTCAATTCGTATTCACGTTATACTAGTTCAAATTACGCAGGTATATTCTTGACTATATGTCGATCATTTCACGTAATCTTTCACTTATTTCATTAGGGTTTCTCCTGCCATCGCATTTGCGGGCGATTAATATTGGTACAAGACGATCGGCCAATCCACCGCCGTCGCCGCCCCAATCCTTTCGCGCGTCCTACCTTCTGATTCCTCCTTTGTCTCCGCCTCAGGCGAAGGAACTCTTTCTGTTGCCTGGAGACAAAATTAACTCCGGCATATTCCAGCAACGCAGCAAACACAAAGAGCAGACACACAGCCATCCAGATATCAATGGCTTTCACATAAGAAACCTGGGGAGGGACACACACACACAAACACAGAATGACTCCGTTAGATCCGCAAATCTCGGATGCAAGGTGAATTTGTGCTTTCGTCCTGAACTGCGGGTAATTGTTTGAAGCTTTTTTAAAATGCATTTGGAATTCTGGACCGGGGTCGGGTAACTCCTGTGTCTCCCGAAGGACTGTAATTGGAGGAGGCGTTGGCAAAGACAAGTGTATCAGAGCCGCCAGCCAAGGCGGTGACGGCGTGGTTATAAACATTGTGAAATGATGGCTGCTTTATTAAAGCAATAGACTTTAGAGACCGTATTCGTTCGTGTCTGCCTCCAAATAAAAGGGGGGTTTGATGTGTTTCTTCCGAGGAGGAGGAGGAAGAGAAGGAGAGGGTGAAGCCGAAGCTGAAAGCTGTCGTTACTCCACCGCGTGACCTCGCGTCTCCATTGACGGCTGATTAGCATGTGGAGGAAAACAACTCGGCTTTTTTGAGGGGCTTTTAAGGCATATCAATGATTGTTTTTCCGCCGAATCAAGCCTCTCGGGAGGGTGCTCTTTAAAATATTTATCAGCATATGTGTGGCTTTTTTTTTTTTTTTTTGCGAGAGCCCTCCGCCTGCACATCTGCACACTGATGTTTGGAGAGTCATCTCACAGCCTGCGCTGCTCCTTCGTGAAAACAACGTGCACTGGCAATTTACCCTGATTGAAAATGAGCTCGCGCGGACTGCAGTCGCCGCCGTCGCTTGTGTAAACACTTCAGAGGACGGCGTGGCGCTCTTACGGGAATGCCTATCTCGCCGCTTCTGTAGCGACAACATTCCGACAATCCGTGTAGAGACCCGGGTGAATTCCACCACGTTTTTTCCACATCTCTCCCTACACGCACAGTGTTTAAATGTCTCTCATTGCAAAACTCTATTACGCCAGCAGTTAATTGTCCTCTAGGTGACCCAAATATTGTTGTCATTTTACGAATACTTATCGACGCATATACAGTATGTTCATTTCTGGAGGGGTACCGGAGGGGTGTTGAAGCCGGAGAAGCTTTTATCTCCTACTTTCTTTCTTTTTTTTTTTAACCGGTCACACTGTAGAGATTAAAAAAAGAAAAAGTGTGTACCTTTGGAAGAGAAGCCCTGGAGCCCGAGCTTTGAGTTGTCATGGTGAGCACGGTGGTGATGCCCAGTGCCACTCGGGCAGGGGCGGCGTCCATGTTGATCCAAAAGGAAACCCAGGAGAGGATGACAATCAGGAGGGAGGGAATGTACATCTGGATCAGGTAGTAGCCCATCTGACGCTCCAGGTGGAATTTCACTTCGATGCAGGTGAATTTGCCTGCAACGCAAAGAAGCCCAAAAAACCACAGGAGGCCTGTCAGCGGTACGCCTTGGCTTCGCGGTGTCCCTCTGTGTGGGGTGGCGTGCGTGCGTGCGTGCGTGCGTGCGTGCGTGCGTGTCCTCTGACCAGTGTTGTAGTGTTTGGTACAGTAGCCCAGCTCCTTCTCTTCCCTCATGATGAACTGGGGCAGGGTGAGCCCCTCGGACACCTGCACCGCGCTGTTCTCCAGCCACTCGAACACCAGGTCGTTCATGGTGTAGCCAACTGGGGACAGAGAGAGGGGAACGTGGGAAATGCGCCATTGGACCTCACCGGCCCGATTAAATGAATGGCGCAGAGGCAGTGGCTTACAACTCTCCAACTGCATGGTACACGTTTGGACATCCATGGGGAAGTTCTTCAGATCCATGGGGCAGGACAGAATCAGAGTCAGCCTGTGGCGTGAGACGAAACCACAATAAGTCACAGGGAGTACGCACTAAAGCCATAAATATGTTATTTCAAGAAACAGGCCGATATAACTTTGAACAGCCGAGTCAACGCGTGAGTTGAAACTATATTCGCTGCTTTTTAACAATTGAATTATGCTCGGAACGTCTTTTATTTCTTTTTTTTCTGGTCGTCTCAGTGTCGTGGGCTTCTTGCTCGTGTGCGTCGGCCTCCGACACGCGCCCACACACACAACGTCGGATTCCCTTCAGCAGGTTCCTATCACACTTTCATTACTACAACTTATTGCCTATTTGATGCTCCGTGGTCCTCAGTCCGCTCCCGGTGTCATTTCTCCCTGAGATGGAGAGCGGCCATCCAGCACTCCGCTCTCCCGTTGACCCGCTCTCTCTCCACACCTGCGTCTCCACTCAGCCTCGAGGCTGCTCTCTTAATGGACTCAGGATCGATCTGCTCCGCATCGCGCCGTTGCAGAGAAAATTGAAAGCCGGGTGCCGCTGAAGTTGTATTGAAATGATAAGAAGCACATTTTCATATCTTGTACTGAGTTTTGCTCGATATCGGCGCTGATAGTGCTTTGAAATATTGCCCCGTCCTGTCTCGGTGACACGTCTCAGAGTCTTAAAAAGTCCCGACTGTTAAACGCTGCGAGAACAACACCGAGAAGGATTCAGATGTTTTTTTTGTTTTTTTTTATCACTTTTCCTTCTTTCTCAACAATCTCAACAATTTCCCTCGGATGAGTTTCCGTTCTTGCCATCAGTATTCCTACATTGCGCGTGGGATGTAAAGTTCTATGCCAATTCAAAGAGAGTATTCATAATGTGATAAAAATCCATTTCATACTGTACGCTTGAGATGGACAGTCTTTGATGTTTGAGAGGACGTGTGAGAAAAGCAATGAGCGAACGTGCCCCGAGGTAATCCGTGCATCAGAGATTTTGCTTCTCTGGATTATCATCTTTCAGTCTCCTGCAGGACTTTAAAAAAAGCCACACGCGGTGAACTTGAGTGAACTCCCGTTCAATTGACTCGACCAGCATATTCTTTGAAACGGAGTGCTTGGGATCTGGTTTGATCTCTGTACTCCTCGGCGTCCGATGCGTCACCTGATACTGTAGAGGACGGTCCCGTCCTTGAAGATGCGCAGCAGCTTGTTGTCTGTGGTGACATCGTGGAAGTTGGCCCCTTTCTCGTTGGCAAAGAAGAGGTCGGGCTTCCATATGGAGTCCAGCATGGACGGGTCCAGGTCGAGCGAGGAGTCCGGGTATTTGCTGTACGCCAGCCGAGGGTCGTTCCATTTCTGCCGCAGGAAGATGTTCACTCTGTAATCCTGCAGGGACGACAAACAGTCTGGCGTTTTTTTTTTTTTTTTTTTTTTTGTTAAGTGCATGGAGCGGGCTTACGTGAAAGCAGGCTGATGAGCAAAGAATGAATTTTCAAAAAAAATCTATCTGTCACACCAGTGTAAAAGTGCTAACGTTAATTGCCATACACGTGTTTCCTTGAGCAGTACGATGTTGAGCTTCGGCATCAACTGTGAATTTGTAACAACTTTTCATCTAATAGGCGCCACAGAGGCTAAACGATTAGCACTTGCAAGACGTGGCGGCCGATGAGGACAACTGACAACGCAGTTAGTCGTGGACTGCACGTCACAAAGCTCAGTGGCTCCGAGAAATTCGTATGTCATGATGATGAGAAGCCATTATGCTGTTTGACATTTCATCAGCGTATTGGCGGTTCCGACGACTTGACGCGCATGTGCTTCTGAAGCGGCGTCATTCCCTGACAGACATAAACAACCATTCGTGATCGTAATAGTTATTATCGCTCCTTATGAATTCTGTGAGTTTCCATGAAGATTGTGCAGTTTTTTTTGGGGGGGGGGGGGATTTTTACCCCTTTGGCACTCGCATGTTATAATTGGGATTTATTTAAAAGCCCAGTCCCCTTCAGTCTCTCACCTCCAACCCCAGTTATTGGCTGCAGTGACTTATTTGTTGAATGTTGAATTAAAAATAGAACCCATACTTATTTAGAGAGATACAGATGGATACTGCACTTTTTTTTTCCAATTTATGTATGTATGGACACATGGACCCGCCAATAAACTCCTTGATGGCAAAACACAAAGTCTTCTCATGAATAATAAGACGACAAAGCAAAGGTGCAAATCAAACAAATCAATCGGTTGTAAAGGTTGGGGAAAAGCAAATAAACAAACAGGATGACTCGGTTTCGAACTCCAAGGACTTTAGAACACGTCCAAGCACAACACTCAACTCACCATTGTAGTTTCGGCTATAGAACCAAAGCTGTTGATAAATATGTTGCAGGTAACATTAACTGGTGGACCTGCAGGTTGAGGGACAGATAACACATTGACACGTTGTACAGGGCAGAAATCAGACAAAATGCCAGAGGAACTCACCATGGTCGTCTCTGGGACAGAGCCGTAACTGTTGCTAAAAATATTGCATGTAACGTTTACAGGGGAACCTGTGAAATGGAACGACAATGAAATGACAGGAGCACCAACAGCTATTTCTTTTTACTATCATTATTTTTATGTTTTTCTTGAGGACCGACTATGCAAAGAAAAGACCCGTGAGATCAGTGAGTGAAATGAGCTATATTTTGTTAAAATGCAGTGGTAAAAATATAAAAAAAAAACATTACAATATCAAATTGTGTTGTCATAATCTTTATACTGACGTGACGATTGTGATTGTCAGTAAACACATCGTTCCCTGCTCTTACCAGGTCAGCATGGGGGATGCATGCACACACAGAAAAATGCACACACACATACAGACACGCAGAGAAACAGTACATGGAGCTGCATCGATTAGTCAAACAGTCAAATGGCCAACTATATTTTAATGGCAACGTGGTCACTTGAGTCATTCTTTGAAACAATAGTAGCTCCTGTTTTTAATATAGCAAATATTTGCAGTTTTTTGTAAGCTTCAAGGACATTGAACTGAAACTCTTTGGTTTTTGGGGCCAACCAAAACAGTAGAACATATATCAGAAAAATCCCACTCTGTAACCTTACGGTTATTCTTTTTCGATCTGATATGACTCAGAGCAGTTTTTTTTCAACAATGTGAATAAAGCAGCATTCCCCGAGCACTTTTTGACTCCGGTGGCCTGAACTGAAATTTATTTCTGAAGCTGGGCAGGTTATGCCACTTATTTTCTCTACCTGATAAGTGAAGTTGGAAACCTTTCCCAGTGCCCTTCCCTTGTGCTTTCCTCATCAACATTGCATGGCCCTTTGGTAATAATATTTGCCTCGGTTTGCTGGCTACGTTTAACAGCAGAAAGCAGAACAAAATAAAGCAGGGCCACCTGACAACAAACTCAGCAGTGAAATCTAGGTCAGCCTTCAGAAACACAGTTCAACACTCTCTTCAAAGTATGACTAGCAGGTTCACAACAGGAATCTCCTGGGTTCACGAAAGAAGGGTTTGTTTTCCAACGACTAGGTGCTAGAGTTTGTATGAAACGGGGATATTTATGTATCATGAAACGCGGGGAGAATATAAATGCAACCAACAGCATTCAGATGAGACTGTGCCTTCTGAGTGCTTTTTTGTTCTCACCTTCAGTTATTCACACCTCACTCCTCCCCTGAAAGTGGCATCTGGTGGTAAACATGCGATGCTCCTAACAACTTGAGGTCATTGCGGCTGTCTGAGATGGCCGTCTCTTTTGGCTCTCCGATAGATAGGAAAGATCAAGGCCATGGATTTCCTTCTTTCCTTCAAAATCAATCCCCGTGTTGCACTGTCTGGATCTGGATCTGGATCTTTACACTACCGGAGTCTCCAGACCCCAACAGATCCCCAGCCCGCCCGACCCAGCCTGTGGTGGACCTCCAGCCATCTGGCGTCTCCTCACTCAGCTCTGCTCCAGTGACGGATGCTGTGTCTGTCTCCAGCATCACAGCAACAACGCAAACAGAGGAAGTCAGTAGCCTGCGGCCATGCCCCGGGGGGCTCCATTCATCATATAGCCTCGGTCGTGGTGGAGTCCCCGCATGATGGAGGCAGCAGTCTGAGATTCAGATATTTCCCTACAAATCAATGATCTACCTCACACAATTCCCCCAGATGGAAACAAGCGTTCAATGTTATAATGAGGGCTTAGGCCATGATTTCGTTTTTCAGCCAGGGCAATCTTGTGGCTGTCAACAGAAGTGATTGATTGTTCCTATCAAAGGTCTAGCACCACCGAATCTTCTCAACAGATAGCAGATAAGTAGTCATGTCAGAGTGTGTTGTGTTTGCAGTTAGGTTTAAGGAAGGTGGAAATGCAAAAACGGTCCATGTGCATCAGATGTTGACAAGGGGGTGGTGGTGGTGGTTGTGTGGTTTTGTGAGGACGCCACGAGACAAACTCTGACGTGTGTGAAGATTTCGAATAAGACAAAGATAATTATAAACACACCTTTGAAATTCGGCCTTATTCGTGCATCATATCCGGACGTGCGACCCATCAGTGAGTCCAGAAAGTCCGATGGAGACATGTTGGAGGATGTTCTGGAATCGTGCTCCTTGGCATCCACAACTCTGGAACACACACACACGACGTGAGAGAAAAATAAAAATCACTTGATCTAGCCGGAGTCAGAGCTCAAATCCCAGAGATAAATCAGCAGAGAGCTGCCTGGACACACACATGGACTCCGTGGAAAATGCGTTAAAAGCGCACGTACGTATCGCAATACTCTCATGGGGTTTCGACGTCGTGTGCAATACCATTAACATGCTCGATAACATTACAGCATGCTGGAATATATAGTGATTACATTAGACGGGTAATGTTCCGATGAAGCAGGGTAATAGAAAATGATCAAATTACGTGCGTATTTGAAAAAAAAATAATAATATCCCGATAGGAATTTATGCATAAAAGAATGCTACTCAGAAAACAATGAATTAAATCGGAAAATAAGAAGGAACTTTAGTGAATCCAAATCAAAGTGACATTCAGAGATACGCCAACTTCTGTGAGGAAAAAAAAAGAAGTCACCATCCCTTTTCTGATCTTTCTTTAATTAACACATCACACACTTTAAAGACTAAATTGTTCCAATTTTCCAGACTTTAGAATAAACCATTAAACAATTTAAATCGTATGGGAATGAATCGCCTTACCCAAAGTAGTTCGTCTCCATGAAATATGCAAATAAAGCTACCAAAACCTTAATGAAGGAGCGATTCATTCCCGGTGGTTTTCCCATGTGCTCACTTTTCTATTTCTTCCGTATGTTTACATTGGTCAAACACATAATCCAAATAGGGACACGGCTTTCTTCCAGACCAAGTCGCGGGCGTGTGGGTGCTCTTGTGTCACGCAAAAATGCAGGAGACATTCCTCAACGCAGCCCCGTATCATTGTTAAGTTTCATGAAACTCTGACTCCCAGAAAGAGATTTCTCGAAGCGGAGGTGTGAGGAAACATCAGTCCTGTGGTCACACGTCGAGAAAGGTGAAACTCCGAAACGCAGCCCCCGGCAGCTTTCTGCTTTGGCAGTGGATCAGATCTGGAAGCTGGCTGTGTGAAGACAACCCCGCCGGCCAGTGTTGTGTTGAATGAAGTGAAATACCTCGCAGGTGGACCACCCTCCTCTGTTTAGAAATGCGAGTGGAACGCCTTCTCTCGTTTCAGCACTTGGACAGCTCCGTGTCCTGTTACGCGCAAGCGCAAGGCTTAAAAGAGCTGGACGTGATTGGGTTTCCAAATCCAGTCAACTAGAGAGGTATTTTACAGACACACCTTCAATCACTGTCTTGCTAATGTCCAAAAAAATGTGTCCGTTTTAAATAGTGTGTCGTGTCTCGGTTGAATTGAATCGGTTCAATTGTGAAACTCCCAGTGCGCGCGCATGGGAAGCATCCGGAGTTCTGGAATTGTTCATGTTTTCCTGTGGTCTACTTGTAACATGCAACATGAAATTATAGCCTGATTGATCATGCGTTCTATAATAGCTACACTGTCCCGTTTAACCCATGATTCGCATTTCTTACAACACAGGTTGATATAGGCTGTAATTAATTCGTCATTCTATAGAGATACAAAATAATAATAAACAAGTCTGAGCTGATTCGGATTACTTTTCATCATTCTTGGCTGTATTTTCATGCTAAATGATTTTATTTTTGGTCCCCCATCATTGTCTGTGTATAGAGCCGCCTACACCCTCACAGAGATATGAAAAGTGTAAACAAAGGACGCAACACCGAGAAGCCGCTGGGAGAGTATTTGGTACCCTGGTTGCCCTGGAAACACATTTCCTAGGCACATCATTGGAAATGCTGAAAGGTTGGCCTCCCAGAGCGAGACGGTGGAGAGTTGACAGACAGACAGAAAGGGACAGTCACCGATGAAGACAGCAGGAAATATACTATAGGCTGGCCCATGCCCAAGGGTGGAGGCACCACACAGATTTAGCAATTATTATTCAATATAAATATATATATATATAAGCTCCTATTATTGACATGCAAGCAGAGGGGTGGCGTGGGTGGGTTGCGAGACTTCACAACCACATGCGTGAATGAATCATTCCACTCAAATACACAGGTGTGGGCCATTAAGGAAGCAGCTGAAGTGACTGAGGAAGAAAAGTATTTTCATTCACGCCAACCAAACCACAGGCAAGAGGTTGTGACGTCACGCACAGAGCATCGCGTGCCTTTAGGCCGCGACATGCCCTGGGCTATATCGAACGGCGTTATCAGACTACCGGCAATTTTTCGTAAAAACGGAAATTAATTAGCATAATCCTAAAATGAAACAGGATATACTGTTACACCAGAGACACGCACAGTGCGCACTCATTTCAAAACATTAGTTTACACTTTACTTGACGGTGCACCGCCAAAACAAACCCTCGCGTGGCACCCGGAAGTCCTCGATTTCGACTGAACTCATAGAGACGTTAAAACACTCCCTAAATGGATTATTCATCATCATTGTGGCCGCAGCTGGTGTGGGAAAATGCGTTTGCTCCACGTCCAACTTGAAGAAACATCTACAGGTAAGAAGACACATCGCTAAAAGAAGCCAGTAAGCGAAAGTTAAGCTAAGCTAACCGAGCGATACTGTTGATACTACCACTCAAAATCCTCGGGACTGTAGGTGGCGATGCAGCCTCGAGTTGTGCCCAAAAGTGATGACTTTAGTCACTCATGGCATGCAATGAACATAACGTTTTCTCCTGTTGTATAAGTGTTGGGCTTGTCTAGATCCTTGCTGTCCTGTGCATTATATTACCTGCTCTGTGCTGTATTTTAGAACCATCCAATATTTTATTCCCACTATAAAAGCCCTGCTCACGTTTTGGGTGCTAATACCAATATATATACCAGAAAGGCACAACATCTCTTGTCTTTATTTGCATACTTGGTATGAGTTAATCCAACTAAATCCAGATGACTTTAATATTGTGACGTCAATGATTACATTTTTCACAGGTAACTAGTAACTGTACTGAGTTTACTTTTTGTAAAGTAATTCTCGCCAACCCCTTGGCCATACTACACTCTGGTCTGACTTGGTGTAGTGACCAGTTTCCAGAGGATCTTGGCCTGTCTCCACCTCAGGACGAGTCATAGTGTTGTCCTCCTTTAATGCTGAGGTCCTAATTACAAGTGTCACATTCTATCTCATGCTTGGGAATGAGTAACTTGAGCTCTTGTCCAGGGATTGTGCATGGCGTGTTCCACAGCATGTTTACCACCATAAATACTGAATGTCCTGCATGAAATATTTACCGACAGGCACATGTACTGCATGTCTGTAGTTTGTTTTCAGATTAACAAAGGGAAACAAGGAGACGTGTCCCCGTCTTGCATGATGAGCACTGCCTCGTCCAGATTTACTGTGCCTGCGCGGCTCACCGAGCACTTTGTATGACCGAAGTCATAAAATAACACTTATTTTAACTGATATTGCATGACGTCCCTTTAATGAATACATTTTCTGATGGTTAGAGCCAAAATTCGCTTTGTGTTCCAGTCAATTATGTCCCATCTCTGAGACAGCCCTGCTTGGCTTGTCTGTGTAATGACAACCGACTAGAGCTTCAATTGGCCATTAGTTTCCATAAGAAGAGTGTTTGGGCCAGGTGGGTCACATAATTAAAGGAGAACAAGTCAAATCTGCGTGCCATTAAGAGGAGAGAGAAATGTAGTGTGAGAGGAGGGAATGTCACAGAACGGTCCTTTGGACACGAGCTGTCTGTCGCACTCATTTATCCAGCAGTTTCTTCTCAGCCATTAAAATTACAGACTCAAGAAAGGCAAAGGAGCTATTTTAAAGCTGCCCACACACAACAAAGATTGGTTGCTGCTGCCTCTTCTTCTATAGGGAATTAAGGGGTTTACATCATCTGGCTTATTGGGTTGTCTAAAAGGATTTCCAGCTCAATTTATATCTTCAAAATGTAATGAGATGGTTCCCTCTTTTGCTGCCTCTCCGTTGTAATGCCGCATCCCAAAATAACATCCGAGTCGATTTTGTTCTGTAATATTTGCATCTGTATTCGCACACACGCGCTTTTTTCTTTTTTGTAAAGAAGAAGAGGGTTGAAGCAGTAACCAGCCGGATGCTCCGTGTTGCTGCGGGCTGTTGTAATTGATCCGGCTCAATGAATGGGGAGTTGTGTGAATTGGCTGGAGAGCTCACCTGGAAACCGCGAGCAGGCTTTACCACCCTGATGCTCATGTGCACCGGACTGGAGACGATTGAGAAGTGCAGAGTATCCATTGCTCCATCGATTCCTTGTATCTTTATCCCACTCAATGACTTTTTCGCTCCATAATTCAACTCCTGGAGCCAATCCGCTGCCTAGCAGGGATACAGGGAATTTTGTGCTGGGAGCTATTTTGATGAGAGCAGGTAACATTCCTGAGAAAGAATGCAAAGAGCAGATTCGTATAGCTAAGGAAGGATTTGAGAATTTGCTAGTGCCACAAAACCCAACACAATTATCATAAGCTGCACGTCGTTGGCAAAACGAAGCTATGTTGAGGCTCCCGTGTCTCACGCAAGACAATGATATACAGTACATGTTTAGATCATATACACGCATCCTCGTACTCATCTCTCGGTATAGTATAGAAGCTATAGAATCATGTGAAATATAAGTGATGGGACAAATGCTCCGCTCCTAAGGTCATTTTATCCCCCAGGCCCAGTGAAGAGAGAGAGCAGCCGTGCTCTCTTCACCGAGACTTGTCTGTCAATCATGGCGTCCCTTCATCAGTGGGAGCACGCCGACAGCCAAAGAGCCGTTCTCCATCACTGAGCACTGGAAACCTGCTGATCCCCAGTCTAGACCCCCCCTACCCGAGCGCCCTGTCTCGGCACATCCAATCAGTCCAATGAAACGCCACCGCACTTTTACAGGATGTGTACATCCTATCGAACATTAATGACTTGTGTTCGGTTTGTCAGGCAATCACTCCTCAAGTGTTACCAGGATGTTTTCATCCAGATCTGCATGCGGGGCCGTCTCGTCTGGGTTCCAGTTCCTGTGCGCTCACCCAGATCAGAAAGCGCACGCACACACGCACACAGACACACACACACACACGCGCGCGCACACACACACACACACACAGATACACATGCTGTTCCCTGGCTGCTCCATGTTGACACTGGCTCACAATTTATCTATTCCTAGCTTGCAGGCTTGTCTCGCTGAGCGTTGTCACCGGAGTTGCACAGCTGTCAAAGTGATGCAAGAATAGATTAAAGATTGAATGCAATTTTCAATCGCTTATCTGACTCCCATCAGATTTTGCTTTCAGGGGAGCGCAATGTATGTTAATGTTATGCGATGCATGAGAAGGACATTCATCGTGCTTCTTCATTTTCTTTTCTCTCTCTCCCTAGTGTTAAATATTGTGTGATGATATTCCACCTTAATGGGAAAAATCCCGGTGACAGGAAATACAGTCAAAAGGGGCCGACGGCAACATCTCACCAGCCGGGTCTGTCGGACGAAAAGGAAGGGGGAACGTCGCGATTGTTGTCATGTAGCGGAGTGTGTCCAGCTATACAGTTAAAGGCTCAGCGAGACAATGCCAGACATGATGTGCTTGCACAAACATGGCTTCACGAAAGTGATTAGCATGCAGCCTGTCAAATGTAAGAACACATTAAGGATGACTGACTGTCACACTTAAAATGAATGCGGTTCCATAGAAGCGAGCGGCACACTGCACCGGGGAGGGTGGTGGGGCTTGTTTTGCGTCACCTGCTTCTGTGTTCTCCTGCAGGATGGAAGTAAAGGTTCTGCCGGCTATCCTTAGAATCACTGCTCTACTCTATTATCAAGCATCGGCATCTCCTCGAGTAGACCCTGGCCGTGTCTCTTCTTCTCCTCATCACGTTCTCCATGCTTTTAAATGTCAAAGAGCGTTGCAGGGTCGCCACATCCACGGCCGTGTCGCCTGCAATTTCTCTTTCCTTTCAAAACGGAATTTGTCATTTCACCACAGCTCCCTAATACGGCTTTTGTATTTTTTCTTGAGTTAATCACTAAATGCCTGGTAAACTTTAGGTCAACCGGAATTCCTTTTTCTCTGAGGCTTGAGCCCGGTTTTATTTACAGGGATAGATGTGAATTGTATCGTAATGAAGCACTTTAGAGGCTGAACACCTCACTTGATATTATAGCATTTTGTCTCTTGAAATGAAATCATACATTTTTTTATTTTCAAATAAGTCACCTTTTTAAATATCTTTACGTTTTAACAACACTCTTGTGAAAAGACCAATCAGAAATCCACCCCATTTTTTTGGTTTATCCCTGTGTCCTGGTCCAATCATTTGTGGCTACTGACATACAAATTATAAATAACTTACTGGCAATTATTGAGTGAATTTCTTACATATTTATCAATCGAGAGAGAGAATACAGTACATAGATTCACCTAGAGCTGACAGGAAAATGGTGCGGACAAAGTGTGGGCGGTGGACATGACTTTCAGTGGTCAGATCGTCCAGTGATGAGAATCGGGCCGAGGAGATACCTGACAGCTTCCAGGCCTTTGGATCAGCTGCCCTTTCGTTAAGTCAAAGTTGGACTGGCTTCACTGTCCAACCAGCCGGTGGTCTGAGCTCATAAATAATTTAATAGGAATCACAGCCCTTTCTCTCATTTCATCAAAACCAAGCATTCAGTCTGAGGAGAAACTAGTTTTAAAATATGATATAGAGAGAAACAGACACATTCCAATTGATGATGGTTAGATAGCCGTGGATAGAAGTAGGTTGTTTGCGTGCACGTTCTCATATCTGTTTGAAAGAGAAAATGGGCTGAAAATTTCAATCATTTTGTCAACCTTCAGATAAAAGTTTTGACGAGGTATAGACAGTAGTCGGAAATGAGGAGGAAGCTGTCACGGCACACAAATGATCTTCTTGTGGAATAAAGGGAAATATTTTTCTGGGTGTCCAGGTTTGTGCCAATTAAAACCCATATTACTTGCAAGCAAAAAAAAAGAGAGAAATAATTACACAAGTTAGCCCTTTTAATTCCACCATGTCACTGCGCATAGATTGCAACAAGGTCAACCTCAATTTCTCAATTTTGTTATAAATTGCATATATATTCAACCCCATCTCCAGAGCAGCGAGCAAGACAAATGAAGAATGGATGGAAGAAAGAAAAAAAAACAAAAAACACACAGGCAGAGAAGCGGAGTGGTATTTTTGAATTTCCTTTTTCCCAAAGCTTTAAAGGACCCTTGGGAATAAGATTGGCATATCCAAAAAAATGTGACATGTCTGAGGGAAATCCTAGACACTGAATTTATTTTTAAAGTATACATTTGAATTTGAGTGTCAATAATTGTCATCGTCCCTCACATCTTTGCACCTCTTTCACTAGTCTGGCGCTGTCATCGCTTTGGAACCATTTTTAGAACACTGTGGGGCAGTAAACACAGTTTCCATGGTAACATTCGCCGAGACACACTTTGATAAGAGGATCGGAGCAGCTGTATTTTTCTGATGACGAATGAAACTTCAAAAGCTGAAACGGCTTCAGCTGGCAAAAACAATTAAATGCTGCCAATATTTTTTTTTCCAAGAGAGCGATTCGCATAAGCCGAGGAATCTCTTTGATTCCTCATTATGAGGCAGATAACTAACGGCTCTTATCTGGTTGGGCCAAAAAGCAGCCCCTGGCTCTGCCTGCCTGGCTTCCAGAGGTTCTGCCTCTGTGCCTGAGAGCTGCCGCAAATGGGCAACCATTTCCAATTACATTTTACTTTACAAATGGATATATTGATCCCGTGCAGCTGTTCTCATCAAGCTGGAGAGAAACAATCAGGCACTGCTTAATTTGGCGTCAGTCAATATGCCTTTAGCCCATGAAGAAGACTTCGAAAGGTCAGATGTGTGTTAATAATAATCCTCAAATAGCATTATGAGTGATTTTTTTTTTAAAGACTGGAATTTAAGCTCAGCAAAAACGATTTTTTCTGTTTTACTCTTTTAGGTGTTAATTGTCACTACGCTTGGAAGTTTGTCCTCTAGCGTCTTGAGGGGTTTTACTGCATGTGCCCAGTTTCACATCGACATTTTCTTTGGAAAAGGAGCAATATTGGCATATTCACATCTTCTTTATTTTATAAAGAGCGTCATTCTGGCTTGAGATTTTGACAAGGTCATTGAACTTCCAACTTCCAAGTGGATCGGAGAAAACCGTTTACCGGGAGAGTATATTTACTGTGTGTCCCAGAGTCTCAAGGTTACGGGCAGTAACAGGCTGCGGGAGGGAGGGAGAGAGAGAGAACAACTTCATCACAGCGCAACTGATGGTGTCGGGAAAGAGATGCTTTGCCTGACAGCAGCACACGTCCCCCTCTGTGGCCTCTGTGCTCCTCAAAAGGCTCTGCACAGGCGCTACGGGAGCACTGACCCAAAACAGACCTTTACCATAAAGGTCTCACAATGTAGAATCTTCCGCCACAGTGTCAATTCGTGACACTACACAATCGTTAGTGCCGGTGAAGTATTTCACCACGCATTGTGATTAATTGCACGCACGCACGCACGTCCAGCTCAGAAGTGTGCACGTCTCATTCTGTTGCCGCTGAGTGTGGAACAATGGGAGCGAGGTTAGGTGATGAACTTGTTCCCCTCTCGCTCTCTGATGGGTCTATTTTCTAATTAAGCTGGAAAAAGTAATGACGCTTCACTGGCCTCTATTGCTGGGAAGCAGCCAGGTTCCTGTCTCTTTGTACTGTGTGCGCTGTGAATAGGAAATACACCCGTGTTTAATAACACACAGGTTCAAACATCCTGAGAAGCAATTTTGCATTGCAAAGGGAAAGGATGGAGGGGGATGGGAAGTAATTTACTCAATCATTTACCCAAGTCCCTAAATTGCAATATTGGAAGCAAAGACATTCAGGTCAAAATGGTCCAGTCTGCCAGACACTAAAATCGGCTTCAGTGAACCATTGATGAAATCATTTCAAATGGTAATGAATGCCTGCAATTACCAGGTCAGCAAGCAACACTCTACCTTAATGTACACAATCAAAGCAGAAATTATCTTGAGACCTGCAGGAAAGAAAGCATGCACAATAACATTAACAGAGAGTTTAATAGTGTAGGTCATGATGAGGAGCGTTTTCAAATGTCATAATCGTAAGTGATTATAAGTAAGACATGCTATAGATTTGTCTGTGTCACGATAACATAAATGTGGTGAACTCTTCTCTAATGGGCGCATCCATCTCATTGAACTGTGGCAGCACCGGGGAAAATCCATTCGGCAAATAAATTGCCAGCATTGCAGGCAGCGCACACACCGCAGTTTGTCAGTGTGAGGCTCAGATTACAAATGGTCCATACCATTGTCCATACCTTACCTTTTTCACCTTTAATCATCTGAATTTGGAGATAAAATAAATTAAAAATAAGAGAAAATGGATTTACATTTAATTAATATTGACATTGTGTTTAGAGAAAGACAAATTATGATAAAGGCTGGTGAATAGTAATTAGCCTTCACATTGATGCTATAATTATTCAATGTAAATCTTGATAGATGCTGCTGTTCAATTTGACATAATTGCCTCTGGGAGTAGTTACATGTCAAATATAACAGGTGCTTACACAGAAAGTATTGAGGGTTATCCATTCACAGACCTATTCAATATATTGATTCATGACTACAGTATATGTATGTGCACTCTTTACATCGTAGTATGAGCACATCTTGTCACGTGTCGCTTTTGTCAAATATCGTAAACATATTTTAAAAACCAGTAATATATGTGAAATTAAATAAAATGTGTAAATTATCTGGATACAATAGTTCGTAATGAAAGAAATAAAATATTCCACAAAAAAAGAATAAAATTAAAAATTTATCCTGTGGAAAATATCAGTGACATTTAAAAAAAACTAGTGTATCAAAGCCAAATAATAAATAAATGAGTGGTGGCAAGCTTTTCATAATCCATTAATCAATTCCATGTACATTGGTTCCAAATCTTTTTTTCCATGTAAATCTTAAGTGTTCAGAAAGGATAGAGATGTAAAGTGCACACACACACACACACACACACACACAGTCACACAGTCACACAGTCACACACTAGACTTTGTGCTTTTATCCTCGACTCAGAAGAGTCAACAGGAGAGCAGCTGCTTGGAGGCGATACCGTTCAAATACCATAAGTCGCCCGTCATGCGAGGGGTTGATAATTTCCCCCAGGTAAACTCAATCGCACCGCTTTCTTAATCTGTCAAGTAACATAGCAGGAGTCGTCTGGAGAAATGAGACATTTTTGCACCACTTCTGATGGGAAGAAAGAAAAATCACATTAATGCAATTAATTAACTGAAAATGCCATAAAATCTGCCGACAAAAGAACAGTGCAGGCGTTGTGTGTGTGCCACTTTTCACTTGTAACTGTCTACATCTATCAAGGTCACTTGAAATCAACCAACAAGAGAGGCAGCTGTGTGAATACTGGATAAAGAGCTGTGAGAAAATGTTACAATGTCGGAAAAAAAGGGGGTTTAGTTAAAGTTGACAGACACATACTGAGGAGGCTTCTGCAAAGGCCGAGTTTATAGTTCTGAAACTCAGAAGAAGGGAAGAGAATGTTTTTTTTTTTTGTTCGCTTTTATTATCAGTTTGCTAGTTATTTTTTTGCAACTTCCGAAAATACTGTGTTGGAAGATTTTGCACCTTGACCCAATATAAAAGAACCCACTAGATGGCAGTATAGTATCGACCAATCATGCCATTTGTTCAGTTTCCTTCATGATCAATGTTTATAGATCTTGTCTAACAAAAACCTTCCCACACACTTCACGTCCCCCTTCAGCTCCCTTCCTGTCTCTGTTTGTGTTGTTTCTGTGTGTGTGTTTCCGCAGTAATCAAATCCGATGGACACTTGTAATCTCACCCGATTCGGTTTCTTCATGATGCATCAGGGGGAAACATCTGAGCTGGAATGTTGTTGTTTGTGCAACAACCTCGCTGAGCTTGAGTCTTTGAATGTTTGCGCAGTGTCCTGATGTTTCTTAACATCTGTTTACACCCAGGGAGGAATTTGGGGGGGGGAAACCCTGAAGTAATCAATTTTAATGATCTACTGCACACGCATCAACCCTGGACTGCGCACCCTCCCGGAGAATGATGCATCCTGTACACTGTGGAGAGCAACAGAGTCGCAGTGACCCAATTATCTCAGAGTCACGAGGGTGTACATAGTTGCTCTTTGTTTTTTTCCATTACCCAAGTTAAGTCGGCCTGTTGAGTCCTCTGAATCTGGCCACTCCCGACTCTCTTTTTCCCTCGTAACACCAACACAAATGAGAGGCAGAGCAGATGGTGCATGATTTGAAGCAATGTCACACCACAGCCAGACGCTCTGTTTTCTCACTCCATTTCCCATTGTAGACTTTGTGCATATCTGGGGGATCCTTTTTTTCCCCTAATCCTCCAGTTTGTGCACATGGGCTTGAGGAGCCTGGATGTAACTTCCTGTCTAGCCCCTAGCTGTGTGTGAGAAGCGTTTTCTTTTTTTTAATTGCATGAGCTCAGTTTTGCTTACATGTTCATCACTCCCCTTGACCCGCTGGGGTCAGCCATAGCCACGTGACCTCTGTTAGTTTTGACTCATGAGCAGCAGGAGAACCTCCAGCAGAGATTCACACCTCTGCTACCTCTGTTAAACTCCATGGCAAAATGACTAACTTAAAGGCCTAGTATGAACTTCAGTAAGGGTTGACATTATCAAATGCCCTGTGTAGTCGCTGGATTAGATTGGAAAAAAAAAACTGATAAAAGAGTCCAACACAAAAATAACTTTGTCTGCGGTTGATATGATGGTTTCTGGCTGGTAAGCAGGATTTTACTTTTATAGGCAAGTTGAATTGATTAGGCAATTTTGGCCGCCATTGTAGTTGGTGGTAAACAAAGTATTCCCTCTGTATTTTCCCTATGATGGCGATGAAACATTATTTTCCACTTCATCTCAAATACTTCACCAGATGTTGGTTCCGCACTGAACCTCGTGCGCTGCTCACTATAACATATCAGGTTGCGTTGGAAGGGATGCTAGTTCTATATAGAAACATATTATGTTTCCGAGTTAGTTACATTTATTACTACTGTGTTGTTTGTGTATGTTGGAATGAGGGGTGTGTATCCACCTTCTTGCCGTTAGTCTCTGAGTTTTGAGAAGCTTTATTAAGTTGACAATGCACACACTACTGAGTAGCAGCTAATCACTGTGCTTATCTTGAGACACCAAAGTACCCTATTTCTCAATGTCTGTTTACCCCAAGGAATGTATTAGAAAACACAAAGGTACTCATCATGTATTTACTCTTTAGCCCACAATCAATGATGCACTGTGTGTCTCTGGGGAAAAAAAAATGTTGCTTTGTGACGTTTTTTGTCACTTCGAATATGCTGTACACTGCCTCTCATTTTGGGCCCGTTCATGGTGTCAGCCATTTAACCATGGTGGCTGTTGTGCCGCACCGCTTAAGCAGCTTTTCCTTTATTTGCAATTAGATACTGCAGGAATACCTCAATTTGCCTCGACTGCCTGCCAACAACCCTGCCTCACGGTGCCCACTTTTGATTGGAAACATAAATTTGAGCAAGGAAAATAGCTTCAAGAAAATGTGCAGTCTTCAGCTGGAACTACTTATACGGTATTTATTTTTCTCGAGTATGGAAAACATAAAAAACGTTAAAAAAAAGACAGTAAAACTGCATCTGATGCTTCGGCTGAACGAGATATACGAGACTGTGGGTTAAACCAATGCCATAAAAAAGATAATCATGCCACATTAAGTGACATGTACTGTAAAATGTCACATAAAAACGCTTTGTCCGGTGTGTTTTGTTTTGCCATGGTCCACCCCAATAACAGTTGTATGCCTGCTGTCTGCCAGCTGCTGTGCCGTCTGTAACAGCCCGCACAGCGCTGGAATGTTCTCATGCAGATTGTCTATTCACGCACGCACACACACACACACAAACACACACAGGGACCTGCAGCTCACTCACACTGACAGACAGAAAGCCAGCCCAGAGCGATTGTGGCACTTTATTGGATGCAGATTTGTGATAACAAACAGAAGATGCATCCGCCCGAGGTATTCTGTGCTGTGGATTGCACCTATTCTATGTTTGGTTTGTCACACATAAGGAACATCTTTTAAATGTTTCTAAACCAACACAGTCCTACCTTTTTATCATCTGTTTGATCAACCTCGTTTACACTACCACAGCCTGAAAGTATCATCCAAATACGCCATGTGCAAAAAATGTAATTTTGAAAAAAGAAACTATTGTCTTTGTAACTCTGAAGTTGACCAGTTAAATATTTGTCTTTCGGAGGCTTTTGTGTTTGCCATGTTGGGCAGTTGCCCTGTTTGACCATGAAACAACTCTTTGAGAATTGTCCACTTGGCGGCCAATGAAAAGACTGGGTTGGATTAGGGGGTACTCGGAACTCCTTGGATACCGGATACCAGCACATTGGATTGATGATGACGGGAATTGTGGCTGTAAAGGCCCCCAATTTAGTAAAAGACGGTCATTTGTCACATTGTTCCACACAAGTAATGTCAAACCTGAGAGGTGCCTTTAGGATCCGACACATTAGGCGCACATGTCTTTTTGCACATGCATGTATCTCTACAAAAAAAAAGAGGACGGCTGACTTTTTGTTTTTTTAGCTAAGGATGTGGTTGGAGAAATAATCTACTCATCTATTCACATCACGTTATTATTTCAACATTTGACACAATGTGGAGCATGTCACATAGGCAAGTTATAGAGATAGTAAATGGTATCGAGGTTGTTAATATTGTGCCTGTTTCCACTATAAACTCGAAGACGTTGTGATTACAATCCCAGTTTCTGCTTGTCCCAAGTACCCCCCCCCCCCTCCCTCCCATTCCAAAACAAAGCATAAATACCCAGGAAAAATATTCTCCAGAAATCTTCTTACCACAATAAAAACACATCTGTGCTGAACACGTAAGATGTGAAACTTTATTAATCTTGGATTTCATTTCAGATAATCAAAATAATCAAAAATAAATCAAAAACAGAACATCTGCTGTGTATTATAAAGTTGTTCCCCCCCCCCCCCTGACAAACTAAACGCTTTGCTGTGTGATTTGAATGTAGAGTTAATATATTGAGTGTGCGCGTGCGTGTGTGCGTGCGTGCGTGCGTGCCACACTGTGGTCTCTGATAACGCCTCATCACCGACACGGTGAGGCCTTTGCTTGCGTGCTATAATGTAGGTTAAAGTGAGACGGTTTGATACGGAGGTGCTTGTGATGAACCACGCTCGTCTCCGCCGTGTTTGCAGGAGATAGCAAACGGGGG
>JAFBJU010000574.1:43612-149354 GCA_016785305.1 Colistium nudipinnis | reverse complement strand
GGGGACCTGCGGCACTCGACGCCGGGCGCTCCTCCCGTCGGTCATCCCCCTCCGCGGTGACGTCACGGAGGCAGCCCGTTAGGGACGCGGTGTCGGAGCGGCCCGGCGGACAGTGCGCATCCCAGGACAGGCGGCAGCGGTGCATCCGGCGCTCAACTCCTTCTCATCAGCCTCCTTGTACGCGGGACACTTTGGGAAACTTACACACAAACGCACGAAGAAGAAAATGGGTAAGTGTTCCCTCCCGGCCGCCCAGAGACGCGCGGAGCGCTTTGGCGGTGACACGGTTATTGTCGTTATCGTGGCTGAATTCGCTTCGATGGCTTTAAAGTAAACGAACCCGGTTTCAACTTTTTACTACTCCTCCTGCTCGTCTCAGATTGAGCCCGTTTTACCTGACCCGGTTCTCGCCATGAGAGTCGGAGCGCTAGTCGAGGAAAGCGATTAGAGGGAGATTAGGGCTGTCAGGATTCCTCCAGTCAACTGTGGAGGTGATCAAGTCCCGATCAGCTGCTTCTCTGTTGCCCTGTAACCGTTTAGAAACTGTTTGTAACTGTTTGAAAACGTGCTCTGACCACGCCTGTCGTTGTGGGTCTTTATTCGTCACTATTGGTCAGCAGGGATGGATCGTGTGGCGTTGTTTGATGGCTACCAAGGTGAAAGGTTCTCGTGGTGTTTTCCAAACCAAACTGCATTGGATGTTTTACTGGTAAGCAATGACTGGAACATGTAAAAGTCAACAGTCAGAGGCTGTGAGCTTGTTATCTGATGGGGCCAAGCATAGACTGTCCTCCTTGTCTTTTTTTTCTTTTTTTAAAATCTGACCTAAGTGTTGGCCATCTGTGCTCCAAACCAAGGGGGGGGGGCGGAGTGTACTCAAAGAGCGAGGTGGTCATTGACCTTTTTTAACTCAAAAACGATGATAAAACCGTGTGTGCCACATGGCCCCCAACTCTTCTCGACCCTCACTGGAGTATTTGTCAGTAAAAGGACCCAAAATGCCATTTTTATCTCTGGTCGTTGGCTCTGGGCAGCGCTCAGGGGCTCGCGTTGTGTGCCACAGTGCAGCTGAGGCCAAGGAAGAAACACTGTGTGAGAATGTGTATCTGTGCTCATTAATTCACTCTGAAGTTCTCACAGAGGCGTCTTTGTGCCTGTGCTCCTAATTTGGAGCTCCTTTGTGCGACTTCAGTGGCTCTTGATGTGGAGAGAGAGAGAGAGAGAAGTTCAGTGAATTGCAGTGAGTTACAGAGTGGACACCTTGTGAACTAATTCCCCACAGGCCCTTTGTTTTTTTTAACTTTCCCACAGAGCATATTGCTCTGCATGGCAAGCGACCTTTGTGCATTGTCCACTTGCACAACCTCCTATTTTATATTCAAATCTGAGTTAAGGGCGATTATAATATGGCCCGTTGTTACGTGCACAAGCAGACAAATTTGAGCAGTAACTAGTTGTCGTAAAGGTCACGTTTAGTTTTTTTTTATCAGAGAAGCGGATATCGCACCGCTGTGCTGTGTGAAACATTATCTGTGTGCACCAAACTCCTCAGCCCAAAACAAACAGGATGTCTTGCAGCTGTTTTTTTTTTTTACGTCGAGTTGTTGAGGTTATATAATTTATGTCTGATTTTTTTTGAGGGATTCTCCACTGTCATCGCGCGGAGCGATTTAACAGCGGAGTGGTCTGTGTCGAGCATGTGGGAGGATGAGTCGGCCTCAGTCCCCTGGGCTCAGCTCAGAGACACACAGCAAGTCGTTTTTTCCACAAATATTTTGTCAGGCTCTCGGTGTCAGGCTTGTCATATTTACCCAAATGGCAACATTTGTCGCAACAAATCTCCTTAATAACTACACGCACAGGAACAAATTGTGGTTTCAGTTCAGCCTAGACGATTGATCATCCCGACAAACAACTGAAGAAAAAGGAAAAAAAAGTGTTGGCCTGAACCTAAAAGAGTTCTTTCTTGTGATCATGTTCGTTTTATCCAGAAAAACATGACGCGCAACTAAAGAACGTTTTGCCACCTCCGCACTGCAGAGAACAATATATATATATAATAATATAATATATATATGTTAAATACAAACACAATGGTTTTTTTATCGTTATTTTTTTACTACACTTCTTAGCATTTTGGGGGGAAAAGCTTTCACCCCCAACCAGATTAACTATCTGTCCAATTTTTGTTTTATACAATTGAATTATGTGCCGAAGATCTAAAACTATCTTATGACAGGAGATTCCACTAATCGAATACAGCAAATTATGGACTCCACTGTGAACACCGGGGTCTGTTCTTCCTGCTGCCAGATCCTGATTGCCAGCAAACGGGGGGAAGATTGTTTTTCCTTGTGGAAAACACACGTCCACTCCTGCTCAGTGGTTTGTGCTCTGTGTGGTGGTCTTGTGAAAAAAGGTCATCCAGCCAGATCCAAATGTGATGTCACTGTCTTTTGAGTGATTCGGGGAAGGAAAACAAGAAAAAAAAAAGGGGGGAGTTAATAACAGCTGACAGTTTTGAATGTGTCTTTAATCAAACATCTTGCTGTAGTTCAGCGGCTCAGCTGTTACTGACCTCATGGTTTGTTGTTGTACATGTACAGGCATAAGAAATGGTGTCAAAAGTTAATAGCTTCATCGTCAGAGGGAAGGCCACGTGACTGATCTGATCAATCAGATCTCTTCAGTGATACACATACCCACACACACACACACACACACACACACCAGCGAGACAGTGTTCTTTGTAAAGGATTTGTACATGTGTGTCTGGGAGGTGTCTCGCGAGGGGTCAGCTCTCTGGTGCCTGGTGAATGTTGTGCGCTGAGTTCGGGTGTCTGGAAAGTGTGTGATTTTGAGGCCCATGCATCGGCGCTGATGACTGTCACAGACACAGACCCTGCGCGCGCCCGCGCGGTGGACAGCATGGGCCGTGACCCCTCATCCCGAGTCTGAGGAGAGGAAAGACCCAGGCCTGCTAATGCTGAGCCAGCGGAGGCGTTTGCAATCAACAACTTGTCAACCATTGCCAGAGCATTAACAGAAAAGGGATATATATTTTTTTTATATGCACATGCTTGTGTTCCCATAAGATACAGAGAAAAAAACCAAAACCCAGGGCTGCAAGAATGAGTCACTGCAGAGATGGTCAAAGGGGGGGAGAGACAAAACCTTTTTAACTTGGCTGTTGTGTGTTTGTTTGAATCAAAGCATTCTCTCGCTAACTCCAAAAAGATGCTTTCCTTGAATTTCCGGAGTCTAAACAAAGGAGTCGGTTCAAATAAGATATTTCCTAACCGAACCCAGACATAAGCCCTTAATTGCAAAGAATCACTTATTTGCTTTTTGTCTCTTATTTTCAGTTATGATTACAGTGAATACTCACCACGATGAGATGGTTTTCTCTCATAGTACCATGATTTGTGTGTGCTTTTTTTCCCTTTTTATCCGGGGTAAGACGAAGCATCTTTGATAATGAAACTTAAGATGGGGTCCGTGCAGTGCTTTTTGCGTCTGTGCAGCTCAAAAAAAAGAAGAAGAAAAGGCCCCTTTAGTTCAGTCGAGTTTCGATTAATCTCCTGCTTTGTTTTCCGCTGAACTTCCCCTCTTCTGTCGCTCTCGCGCGGGGTCTCCTTTCCTCGCTCATCGTCGCCGCCTTCCTCCGCCTTTATATATATTTTTTGTTCCCATTTGTTGAGCTTGATAACTCCTTTGGAAGACAAAGGGGGCCATTGAGTATTGTGACGTGAAATGATAGGAAGTTCCTGGGAGTGGATGCTGGTTCATGTGCCTTGCTCGTCACTTCTACTGAAAGCCCATTCACAGTTGGAACAGAAGGGATGAAAGTGGATGTGTGGGTGACTCTGTGTGTGTGTGCGTGCGTGCGTGCGTGCGTGCGTGCGTGCGTGCGTGTGTGTTTGTGTGCGCGCGTTCACCCTTGTAGGACATGTCACACTGCCACAGGACGGCATTTAAATATCCGAAAATACTCACGAAATGCAAACGAGCCCGGCTTCTCAGATATGCAGAGGCATCTGAACCCTGGGGTTGTATGAAATATGCCGGAGACACAATCTGTCCTTTATCGGAACTGCCACGCCCACGGTTATCAAGGTTAAACTGTCAAATATATGCATAATGTATCCCGATTTTTCAGGGGGGGGGGGTTACAATGCGTGTGCACCAGCACATGCGTGTGGAGTGCAAAGGTGGTGAGGAGCAGCAGGCTGTAACGGTGTTTTGTTCACAGTCGGATGACTGTTCCAGAAGGCCTCTGGGAAATAATGGATTGGGGAGAAGCAAAAAGCCCCAGCAGCCGATGAACAATTAACCAACTCATTCAACAGACATTCAGCGCCGGTGCAGGATTTTCTGCATTATACCCCTCTGCAGAACCAACATGAACGCATTCGCCATGGCAAGGGGATGCGTATCTTTAACTAACCATATTAACTTTGACCACATACATACATGTATGTATAATATTGTGTTACTGCCTGTGCTTTGCGTGGCTCTCTTCATGTCACAGGATCAGGGGGAAATTGACCAAACGGTCAATAATGACCTATTTCCTTTTGCTAACCTTGGGTAAGCAAGTGAATTGATCATAATGCATGCAGTGATAAAGGATGATGAGGAGTGGGATTGGCCCACACACATTTTTTTTTATGGCATAGAGGCTAGATGCATGCATGTGCACATTTGTTTTGTGTTTTTTTTTTTTTTGTTGAAAGTGATTTATGAGACTATTTCTTCATTCTTCAGCACAGGTACAGATGAATGCATACATTATGAATGCTTTTGTCAGAGAGACGGTCCAAAATGCGAGCCTTTATCCCATACTGCATCTTTGTGGCTGTTCACTAGAATGGTAAAGACTTTTTGTTGCTTTATATGTCTTGGATACACTTTATCGATAATTTCCTATAATAGTAATTATAATAATAATAAACTTCACATCGGAAATGAGTGTGAATAGGTGTGCCGGCTAAGATGCTCGTCAGTTTCAACACATTGCATTTATTCTGCGATTTGGCAGGAAAGTGCAGAAGTGCGCAGCGCTCTACGTTTCAACGAGCTCCATATAAATAAAAATGTCCGACCTCAGTGTGACAACACTTCAGATGGGGAAAGCACACGGATGGGAAGAAATGAAAAGAGGGACTCCAGCTAATTTCCCTGGAAGATCATCTGCGAGGAGAGAGCAGAATGCTTTAGTCTGCTTTTCAATGGTGGGAGCCTGTAGGATTGAGCCGTTGGCCGGGTGCCCACCGAGTGTATTCAAGCCTCCACAGATAGCTCTTTGTCCTCAGGCGCTTTTACGCAGCTGCTAAACAACCGTAAGACAAAAGCATCTGGGGTACCCCGGCAGACCAAGGAGAAATGTTCACCGCACGTAGAACTGTGCCAGGGACCATTTGGATGCGGCCGAATGCTACGCCTGGTGATGAATTAAGCAGGAATTGAAATGAATAGTCGCGTAACCCCCTTGGCCTTTTTTTTTCTATATTGGCAGTTATGTGTGAAATGTCACATGCGATATTCGTTCTTTATATGAAGAAAACTTGCGCGTGGACTCGAAGCTCACTCCTTTCTTGTGTCCCTTGTTTTTTTCGAAACCAAGATAAGAAAAAAAAGCACATGACTCCTAATGTTGCTCATGTTGTCGTGTTGTGGCGCTCCATGTGACGCAGAGTTGGTTACACGCTCTTTCCTGTCTAAGGCAAAAAAAAAAATTATAATAATAATCAAAGTGACAGTTTTCATTCATTCCGTGCTGTATTCTATCCTCCAGAGAAAGGCTCCATAGGCAGGAAGAGGCACTTCTGCCAAGCAGATGAAAATGTGCTATAGCTGAGCTTTTAAAAGGCGACAGCTGCAGGGAATCCAATCTCTGAGCCAGAATGGGGTGGCTGTTTCTTGGTGTAAGAAGATAGATTTCTATTTGACTAAATAGCTGAATGACGGATTTGAAAGAAAAAAATATATATATATTCAACTAGGATTCCCCCTCAACCCAAGCAGAATCGGCCTGTCTATGGTGTGTTGCCTTTACCATTAGCTCCCGTATGTAAGACCTTTGTGTCACACGCTGTAAATTGAATTGAAAGGCAACTTCAGTGGAGAGGAACTCCCAAATGTTTCTGTCTGGAGAAACAGCCCGACACCCGTGACGCCGTAACCGCACGAGGACCACAGACGAGATTAGTGAGCGGCACCGCCGAGCGGTCTCGTAAGTCATCGTGGCTTTTGACCCCCACACTGTGGGAAAACAATACTGTAACAATAGAGCGGCCGCAGCTGGAGATATAGAAGCGATGTGGTGACCGGGCAGAGCATCTGGAATGCACAGGGCGAGCATGTGTGTCGGCCTGTGTGTGCGTGCATAGGTGTGTGTGTCACTGGCAGCTAAAATACTTTGTAAAGGGTTAATGGTTGTCAGGGGGCAGATGAGAACTGGTCATAGCCAAAACGCATCATTGTTGGGAGGAAGCAGTTGTCTTTATATCCTAAAAGGTGTAATGTTTAGACTCTTGATAATGATGTGGAAATCACTTCAGATTGTGCGTCCTGTTTTGCACAGTGTGGAACCAAGGGCATTATGGCCTCTGCTTAAGGAGAGCTGTCTATCAGTGCTTAGGGTAATCACGTAATGGATTGACCCACTCTGGCAGAGGTCAGCCGGGCTAGAACATACTGTATACCGACCACTAGAGCGAGTACCTGACCCTGTTCCCCTTGTGATGTACCATATTTGCTGCTCATTGGTTGACACTTTTTTTTGTCTATCGTGATCCTTTTACGAATCCGAAAGGACAGATGCATCCCAGGCGGAGAGGAAAGTGTCAGGTTCAGGTTACGGACAACTTCCTGTCCTTCCAGGATCCAGGGACCAGGACGCAGAGCTTTGAGAACAATGGCATTAAAGTGATCCGCTCGCTGGCTGCCCCGTTGTCGTGGCGACGGCGATTGGATCACGAAACACTGGGGTCTGACTGGCTGGTCTGAGGAGGAGCACCGGCTGGGCCTGAGAGGAGGAGGTCTCTGCTCCTTCTAATAAGGGTTTCAGGGGGGGGGAGAGGGAGGGGGGTGTAAAAGGGTAAAGTCTGGGGTCAGGGGTGAGAGGTTAGCAGCGTGAGGCAGACGACAATGGGAGCGGAGGAGGGGGGGGGGGGCATGCGGAGAAAGAGATCCCAGCAGCTGGGGTAGGCACAGGGGAGGGTGGGCTCCGTTCCTGGGAAGTAACCCTAAGATTAGTCGGAGAGTCTCGTCTGCTGTCTCTGTGCTTCATTATGACTCTATTGTGTGTGCGCGGGTGTGTGTGTGTGTGCGTGTGTGTTTGTGTGTGTGAGAGCGTTCACATGCTCATGCTCTGTGCAACAAGTGGGAAAATGAAAGGCCGTCTCCGGCCCAGCGTTATTTGCGTTCACAGCAGCTGGAGTGTGAGAATGATGCGAGTTGTGGAGATCCGTGTTGGGATTGACAAATGGAGTGGGAGACATCAAATGGAAACAAAGAAAAAAAAAAAAAAAAAAAAAAAAAAGAATCTCTCACTTTCACACAGTTTATCTGCCTCCTGACACCACGTGTCAGATTTGATGTGAAATGCTCTCACAGATGTCGCGATGGATTTCGTGTGCTACGGCGCGTTTTTTTTTACTTTGTACGTTTCAAAAGACGCGTCCAGGTCTGGGGCTTATTCTCACAGCTTGGTAATAATAAATATGATCACCACCTCGCGTTGCTTCATTTGCCTGCAGATTAGCCATCATCCACGCTATGAGACTCGATACCATTAGGGACCGTCGTTGCAAAATGTGGTCATGGGTCACCTTATATGTGTGTTCTTCTGAAGATAAAAGTTTTCGGTCACATTTGTTTAGGGGTCATAAGGTCGCATCAGCGAGTGCTGGCCTTCTTATGAAATAGATTCTGTTTTGTTCTCCCAAAAGTGCTGAATGATGTTATCCCCCACAGAGTATGATTTTTTTTTTTTTACGTAAACCCTAATTTTTTTTTTTCACAGGCTATTGGATTATTTTCATTATTCTTGGCGTCGCAACAGTGTTATGACAATAGACAGAGGGGTATTATGGAGCATTATTCTAACTGGATAATGGAGTTATAATGGAGGTGTTTGCTCGCTGTACCTCCTGGCTGGTTGACTGGCTCCATAACGTAAGCCTGGTGAGCGGAGAACAAAGGCAGCGAAGCCTCTCTCGCAGACCGGAGGCGTCATTAGAATAGGCCGTGCTCACGCAAACAAACAATCATGCGGAGACTTTTTTTCTTTCCGCTAAAATTGCTGAGGTTCAAGCGGGGTAGTGGGGGTACGGCTCTTGTGAACCACTGTTCCTTTTCCCCTCCCTCTGCCCGTATCACTCCTTCACACTTTTCCCACGTTTATGTTTCCTGGCATGGATTTTGCTCTTTAACTCCAAAGTGAAATTCGGAGACTGCTCGGCATCTTTAGTTTTTTTTTTTTTTTTTGTATATATATATATATATATATTTGCGATCCTTTTTCTGTCCGGCCAAGACACGGTGGCTGTTTCCAAGGTACTATGAGCATGAAGGCCCGGGTAATATGAAGCATCTGTGGCTCTCGCTCTAGCCGCTGCACACTTTGGCCAAAACCGCAGTGGCTGCGGAGGTGCCAGGGAGTCAGGGACGTGAAGTCATATTTTAGAGGGTGGGGGGGGGGGGGGGGGAAACCTTGCTGCCAGGCATTTCCCTGAGTGAGTGTTGCTCCACTTCCAGGCCTGACACGATCGTAACGCAAACATGCAATTAGGGAAGCGCTGAGTCAGATGTCCTGGGCATTGTTTGGTCCAAAACTTATCATTATCGCGGAGACAGAAAAAAAAAAAATCTGGAAATAGTACAGTAGAAGACACGCCAAGTAAATCTTTATTAGTAGTGGTCGAAGTTGAATAGAGGAGTTGGATTTTGACCTTGCTCTGCAGGAATGTGTGCGTGTGTGTGTGTGTGTGTCTCTTGTGGTGCAGTTTTTAAGGCGCAAGAACAATGTGCTGCACCACAGCTGGAAGCAGGGGTTAGATTTAAGAGTCTGATTTTGGGGTCGGGTGGTGGCAGGTCTTGCCTTGATGAGTTCCTCGGTTCATACGATCCACGAACGTATTATTTGGATGAAATGTAGTATAATTATATAAAATATAATACAGCCTAATATAGTGCAATTTTACTATTATGTTGAATGTATGAGATTGCAGGGTATATTTCGAAGCCAGATATTGTGGCATTTGGGGTTTTTTCTTTTTTCAAATGCAAATACATATTCCTTTATTGACTTTTGATTCCAACGGAAATTCGAACGGACATTTTTCACAGTTTTCTGAAATTTTCGACCACAGGGGTTTGGAACATTTTTGAGAGACTTTGCTGTGAATGTAATTGCAGATAACATGCAGCAGGGAAGCTTAATCAACAGAAACATTCAAATAACGTTTTTAAGTTCAAGTTGTCCTATGTCACCATAAAATAATGAAATGCTTTTAAACTTTGCACGCTTGAGCATTTTTTCTTTATTTATGTTTTTTTTACCCGGGCTATTGGGACCAAAAGGCCCGTCATCATTCAGCTCATTGCAGTTTTCCCTTTCACATGTCCTACCATAGTGAATCCGTTGCAGAGGATTGTATTTTCACAGCCTTCATATGCAGTTGTTTTGACCCGTTACGGTAACTCACCCGGAATTCAAAAACATTTGTGGATTTGTTCAGCTAAAGTCACGGAGAAATGTGTGATGCTTTTTGTTCCGCTCTGGATTTTAAAAAATGGGTCAGCAAACAAGTGACTGGATCGGTATAATGGGCTTTGTAGTGCGGCGCTTCTGTAAACCAATCAATGACTTTGATCGCCGCACGCCAAACATGGCGGCAGACGCACACAGAGCACACTGACCTGATGCAGGTCCGGCAAAATCTAGGTCAGTAAGGCCACCCCAGTACACTGGAAGATAGTTGACTGCAACAAAAAAAAAATATATATATACAGTATATCATATATATATCTAATTATAATCCAAAATATAATTCAGTAAGGTTTAAGGTGAAAATGAATGTAAGCTTTATTCATGGGTGAAGCATAAATATTTGGGTATATTTGGACAGTTGATTCTTCTTCCTCGTTTAGCCTTTGTCCTGTTTTTGGTTTTCGCACCTCATATGGCCACAAGCACCCTTTTTGGCCTGATCCATCCTCCTCCTCCTCCTCCTCTTCCTCCTCTTCCTCCATTCTCAGACTGTTAGTGTTTCTGAAGTGGTGCTCGGGCCCGGGACACAGACTTCTCTCCCAGAGAAAATCCGTCCCTCAGCGTGAGCCAAGAAGGGGTGCAGGTCTTCACGGGTGACCGAGCTCACAGGAGCTCCCAGGGCCCCCAGGGCCCCCAGTCTCCACAGCATGAAAAGGGTCGAGGGCACAGTGAAGCCCCCACCGATTGTGGGAGCTTCATCATCATTCGGATCGTGTCCCCCAAGTCGGGGGAGTGTCGCCGTCTCTCTCTGTAGCTGAGCAGGCAGAGATTGCTCTCGAAAGAAATACGTGCTTTTTTCGTTTAGTCATTTCTGGAGGGACGTATATTCTGCAAATGTGGTGAAAGGTCATGTGATGTTCATTTTCAGGTGCGTAGGTATGGAAGGGGTTAACCTCTGATGGGGAACTTTTCCAGTTTTTAAGGGGAGCAACTTTATTTAATTCTATTAAACGGAGGTTACCGTCGAGAAGGATGCGAATATATTTTCCCCGGATTAAATCGTCCGGAAATCACAAGCATCTTGCTCAAGTGGCACATTGTTCTGAATTTACCGTTAGTCGGCACGGATTTTCCCACCCTTGACGTTTCTCGGAACGCTGAAAACCCGCGTGCATATATTTGTCACTTCTGCCGTGTCTGTAAAACATAGCCTAAAAAGGGAAGTTTTCAGCAATCTCCGAGCCAAAAGTAGCGTTTTTTTTTATTTTTGCTTGGTATATTCAACATTACTTCCCATCAAAAGTGCTTCATGTGTGTGTTCATAGTGCGATCAAGAAGGAAAAAGCCTCGGAGGGTATAGGCCACCTAACTTCCTGAAGCTGAAATTGGATTTTGGAGAAGTTTAAATGCAATTTAAGACTTTACAGTATCTTGCCAACGCTGCTAGTTGTCGTGGCAACCATCTCTCCTTCCTGTTTATGTGCGAGCGACACTATGCAGATTTCACACTGTACCAACACCAGCATTGCTTCTTCTTCTTTTTTTTTTTTAACTTAATTTGAGAGTATCGATCGTTCGAACTGTCACGTGACACGTTGCACGTAATGCAGTTCAGTGCGGGCGGATGCAGAAGCACTGTGGGGCCTCTCCTCAGTGTCAGGATTTGATGAAGAGGATGACAATGACGATGATTGCATTTAAGTGGCTGTCTGAATGCAAACTAACCCAAAACACCTTTTTCCTCTTTTCCACCTCTTTTTTTTTTTTTTTTTATGAGAGGCAGGGCCTCACATCACCTCTTGAAAGAGGCCCCCGCATGTTCTCGGCCGCCTCCGGTCCGCTGTAAACAGAAACATGTTGCCGTCCGTGCACTCTTGAAAAGGTTTACAGATGGGATACGCTGGATGGTGTCTGACTCGGGGATGGTTTTGGTGTGACTCATTCGGTCCTCTTCTAAATCAAGCTTCGAGCTCCTTCGGTGCAATTAGCGCGAAGATCACAGAGCTCCGTCTGAATCGCCGGTATTCTGTCGTGTAAAGTGTTGAAAGAGCCATCCCTTCTGCACATGGGGCTGTGCTCCCCCACTCGACGGGGATGATGTCAGTTTTACGCCCGGCGCTTTACGGGCCTGACGGTGGAAAAAGAAGAAGAAAAAAGCAAAAGCTTTCAGATTAGTGCGGCATTTGTTGTTGTGGGATCCCTGCTAAGTTCACTTCCCTGACCCCTGAGGCTCCCCTCCCCTGCTGATCCCTCTCCTCTCTGAGGTCTGGTATCCGTGAGAAGATCCCCCCCAACCCCCCCGCCCTCTCCAGCAGCCCCCTGAAAGGCCTTTCTCTCATTAGCATGCCCCTGGGGCTCCTCGGCCTGCTGTTGCCAAACAAACACGGCCAAGATTTTCTTTCCTCATCTCCCTCTCTCACTGTCCGTCCCCCCCCCCCCCCCCCCCCCCCCCCCCCCCCCCCCCCCCCCCCCCTCCCTGGCCCGCCCCCCCCCCCCCCCCCTCTGGTCATCTCTCACCGTCCATCTCCCTCTCCCTCTGTTGTTTTTCACAAGTTCTTCCTCGCCATATCCATCCCCTGTGTTTTTCTACAGCACGCTCTCATTTATCTTCTCTCCTCCCTTATCGGCTCCCTCATCCTTCTCACATTTCACCACAGTTCTCCTCTTCTCTCTCTCTCTCTCTCTCTCTCTCGCTCTCTCTCTCTCTCTCGCTCTCTCTCTGCACCTCTTGATCCCCCCCGTTTCTGGCATATTTCCTCTGTTGTTTAGAGCGGCCCAGAGGACACTCGCTCTCCCTGTTTAGGAAATGTTGATCTGCCGTCCTTTTTCCTGCGTCTCTCTTCGTGTGTGTGTGTGTGTGTGTGTGTTAGAAGCCGCCAGATGGAGGAAAGACAGCGGTCAAAGTTTGCTCATGTATGCTGCAGGAGCAGAGGGCATATGGTGCAAATCAGAGGATGAAGGGGGCTCAACCGCGGTCGACACCGCAGCGTGGGCGCACGCACGCACGCACGCATGCACGCAAGCACACGCACACACACTTGGAATAGGAAAAAGGTGATTGTGTGCCTTCATGTTTTCTGTCCCAGCCTATAGGCAGTAAAAGTTTGGGGTCCCTGGCCTTATTTAACAAGCCATTTCTCGCCAGCTTCTCTTCCGCTATTGCTACTCCAAAAATGTGTGTCGTGGATATGTGTGTCATTAAGACGACAAATCCATTTGGAGTCCAAATGAATTCCAAAACATTCACTTTGGCCAAGGTCAGGAATAGGCATTTTGGGCCTGTGAAGTTGGATTTTTTTTTTTCAAGTCATGGCATGGGCCTGTGAAAATCCTTTCTGATAAGAAACTCTGCATCTTGGAAAGTAACGGCGTTATACAGTGGAGAGGTGCCTTCGTGAGGCAGGAGGAGAGCGAGAGAGAGAGAGAGAGAGAGAGTGGGCAGGGAGCGGCAGAGGAGAGACTGAAGGGGGGTTACATAGGAAGAGAGGCTTTGCTTGAAGGAAGCATTTTTGCTGGATGGGAGAAAAACAACCATGGAAACTCCGTCAGAAGGAAACCGAGACCAGGGGCAGCACAAAAGAGGTACCAACGAGCAGCCACAAAGAGCCGGTGCACTTCTTTTCACCGCTCTGTTTGCTGGCTCTTTAACCCACTCCAGGCTGCTAGGTTTCACTCGGCACAATAGTTGGGCAGATTTTTATTTATTTTTTTATATATATATATATTTTTTTTTTTTCTCTGCGTAGCTTATTCGTATCGGCGTTTCTATGCGCCACAGTGAGGCAAATGAAATATCGTTTGTAGATGGTGCATGTGCGAAGTTCTGCCGATGCCGTGCATCAAGTGTCTTCTGCTTTTCGCTCCTCGTACCTCGAACCTCACAGGAGTATCACTTCAGTGGGTCCGTCGCGGCATCGGCCGCAGATCCATCGAACCTCCGGCTGTGTTTGAGCCGCTTGTCCGGGCTGAGCTGATGATAAATGAGTGGGATGAGGGGCAGGCAATGACAAAGACAAATGAGATAGAAATAGAGAGCCCTGAGGGCTGTGTGCGCTAAAGTCAGGGTGTCATTAACTCGCTCGCCCCCTCTTGTAGAAATCGGCAGGATTCATTGATTTTTATTTTTAAATTGTTTTGCCCTCCCGTCACATTCATCCATGTGAGTCCTACGGTAACGAAAGATTGCCATCATTGAGCTGTCAGGAAAAACACCCATCGTACCCAGAGGTGGAGTTTGAATTGTGCCACCGACAGATAAAAAAAAATATATATATATATATATATTTTACAGTGATGACAAAACTGAGCAGCAAAACCCTCACATTTGTGAGGCATCGTTAAAATATATTTTTTTGATGAAGAGGTGTAAAACGGTTCTCAAAGTCACTGTCTTCATTTTTTTTTTTTAGATTTTTTTTTGATGGACTATCCTTTTTGACGGACGGGCCTCGTCCCCTCGGGAGTGGCCATTAGAGCCATTATGGCGTTTCATGATTTTGTTCCTCTCCGAGTGGAGAGTGTGGAAAATGAGACCGTTTCTCATAAATGGTGTTTTGGCACTTTGCCCCCCCCCCCCCAAACAACAATGCCTCAGCGTTACTTGTAAACAGACCCATCTGTGAGCAATGAGGACGGATGGGAGATTAAAGCTGGATGCCAGTTTGAACCGAGGTGGACGCGAGCTTGTGGTGGGGGACTCACGGAGGAGGACGGAGGAGTCGCACCGTCTTCGTCTCAAATTGCGCGTGTCCAAGGGTGATTATGTGTGCGAGTGGCATTTGTTTGTGCGTGGAATACACACGTGTACCATACATTCTTCCATGTGTTTTTGTTATGTTTTGGGTGGATGTGAATGTGCTTTGGGGTCTGGCGCGGGCGTCAAATGTAAAATACGTTTTTCCACACGTTGCCTTGGACGCAGTCAAAGGAGAATTTAAAACTCTGCAGGGAGGGTCCCAGCTGTCGGACGATTTCAACTTTGCGGCGGCGGCGGCCTTCCCTGTCCACGCGAGGCCAGTCGTTGAGGGATGGAGGGGTGCGCGCCGGTGGCCAGCAGGGGCCAGCTGCGGGGCTTTGTCAGTGATGAGTTTGAAAAATGACAATGTGAGCTCGGTGCAATAGTCCAGGTGCCAGGAGATATCGTTCCGGTTAAAAAATGGCCCAAAGTCGCGAAAGTCGCGCAAAACACCAACTGAAACCCAGCGTATTTACCTTGGCAGCGCTGCTGTGTGAGATTGCGATCACCTTGTCGAGCCCTGCCTCTCTCTGTGTGTGCGTTTAACTACTCCTCGGGTGGGTCTCGCCGGGAGACATCCCACTCCCTCCCACACTGGCTGATTTAGAGATTTTCTTTGACAAACAGGATCCTCCCGGAGCGTGGAGTGGCTGCTCGGGGGCACACAGGATGGCGCTCAGCGGGGCTGTTGCTGGTCCCGGGCCTCCAGCCCGTGGGCCGGACGAGCGCTTCACTGCCATTCCGAATGACCCCTGAGAGCCCAGTGTGAGGGGACAGTGTGGCGCTGCGCACACTGGCTCTTTGTATCGGCACTTCTTGGACTCTGTGTCTCTGTTTTTTTTTTTTTTTTTTTTACACACAGTGTCACACATGCAGACACACACAGTCGTGCTCGCACAAGCAGCTTTTTCTTCCTCTCCCCTCGTGATCCTGATGCGGCGAGTCTCGCCCTTTGCTCCGAGGCCCGACTGACAATGTGATTAGAAACAGTCCCCAATTTGTCTTTCTCTCTTTCGAGCCGACTCTCCTCTCTGGCTCATGCGACCGTCTCATCGACGGAGAGTCTCGACGTGGCCCGGGGGGGGGGTCTTGTGAAAGTCATCAAAGGGAGAAAAAACAAAAAAAAACGCGATTCTCATTCACAGCTCTCCGCTCGCCACACGCCGGCGAGATCCGCTTAGCGCAAGCTGGTTGTCTCGGGTCACCGGCTCCTTCTGTCGTTGCCTGTGGAGGAGGACGATTTGGCGCTAAAGTTTACACTGCAACGTCCCGCTACTAATACCGCACACATTACACGCAGTCTGTCCGCTGAACAAATCTCCCTTTACTCTCTCGCAGACTACTGCCCCCCCGCGATACTCTGGGCAGGATAGGGGGTGACGAGCTTTGATGTTGCGTCTGCCTCCCCCGATGTCTAATGCCTGGGCTCTCACCGAGGCCCCTTTTGTGAGCCGGGGTGGTATTCCCGAGCAGCGGGTCTGTCCGCGTGCCGGTGTTGTTTCAGTCGGCCAGAGTCAGTTGATTCCGGCTGTGAAAACACCGCCTCGGATTTATTGCGTTATCAGGCACAACACCCAATAAGTGACACGAGGTCTCTCCGCCTCGCAGGGAGATGGATGACTTAGCGCGCTCGGCCTGGATGGAGAGACGGCCTCGGGAGGAGGCCCACGGCTCCCGCAGTCGCGGGGCGCGCTGGCTTTCAAACTAAATCCACATTTTCTGCCTTTCACTGCAGCGAGTTAGATATTTGTATAATAGACATAGGTTTATATTCGAGTAGTAGAAGTATAAGATTGTAACGTTTTTTTTTTATGGCTTCAGGCTCATCCGTCGCCTTATTTTCCCTATGTTTGAGTTCAGTTCAGATCTAATATAGTCAGGAAAAATAAAGACGGCTGACTGCTATGGTGACTCAGTTAATCCGTTTTTTTTCGACACTTCGGGAATAGTGTCGAATTTCAAAGCAGGGTCATAACAATAGAAACACACACACACACACACACACACACACACACACACACAGCAGTTTTCAGTCATGAACTTTGCGAAAGTGGGTCTGGACTGTTTCGCGAGTTTGCAGTTCACATGCGAAAAGCGCAGCAGGGGACCGTCGGGGTCAAACGTTCACAGCAGCAGGAAAATCTCCCGCAACAGGTGGCGTCTCGGTGGAGCATGCGGGAGTCGGGGAGGTCGCGGCATTCTTTTTTTTCGTTGACCGTTTGTCACTTGGTTGTAAACATAACGGCTGAAGTGTATTCTCACAAGGGATTCAGCCTGACGGCTGGCAGGAAAAAATTCCCCCCCCCCCCCCCCCCCCACAAAAAAAAAGTTTGCATTCTCACATTTCGTGATATGTCATGAAAGCAGCTGTAGGCCGTTTGAGTCGGCCTCACCCGTGACGCGTCGCGACCGATCAGATGAATTCGTGATTTGGCAGTGGTCAACAGTTGTCAGCTGGTGCACACTCTATGCAATATATATAGATGTATATATATATATACATCTATATAATATAGATGTATATATATATACATCTATATATTTGAGATATTTCCTGATCATATCCACAATAATCGAACAGAAACGTCGCGTCTCTTGAGGAGATTGTTGCTTGTTCCCGACTTCCTTACCATTGCAGAGTCGACAATGACATTTAAAAGCATCTCTACCATCATCGTGAATCACCCTGCACATTTATTATACATCAAAAGTCCAGTAAAGAATGAATAGATAAATATTCGCTGTAATGAAATAATGATGCCTACGTATAAGAGGATGTTGACGCATAGATGTATTGTTGGTGGCTGAGTGACGCGCAGTACAAGAGCTGCTCTTCCTTTTGAAAGGGGCTGTATTTACTTCTGCAGCTGGGCTCAATATCCTGTCTGAGCCCAGTGCTCCGGCTCCCAGCCGCCCACTCTCCCTCCCCGACATGATCATCAAGAGAAATGTGGGCTGCGGTAGAAGTCAGCCGCTCTGCTGCGGGGCTCGCTCGTTGAGCTGTGGCTAACATGCTGTCATGGCAACTCTCGTTCACCCACCGAGGGACAAAAAGAAAAAGAAAGAAAAAAAAAAAAAAAGGGGTTTTTATCTCTCCTGAACTGCACAAACAGTCGGAGTGAACCCCCGGCTCCCCGGCAGCGGCATATCTGTTTTAATTTCCTTTGTGGCGGGCGAAGGGCAACAAACACAGATGAACTTTCAGGACTCTCGCCTCAAACAGGAATTTATTTGGGTTTTTTCTTTAAGAGAAACCCGAGGTTGTCTCGAGCTCGAGGATGCGCTCGTGTTGTCCGCGGCTGTCCAATATCGCACTATGTGCGAGAAATGATTTCAAAGTAAATCTGTTCGGACTGGAGGAGCATCTCTGCCGGTTTATCCTCTCAATTATAGATCGTATTGGATTATACTTTCCCAAGTTATGCCCAGATGCAGGCTTTGCTTTTTTTTTGCATTCGCAGTCAAACTTTTGTCAAAATCCAAAACCTCATTGCTGTGACAAGATGTTCTGTCTTTAATCGTTAATAATCATGGGGATTTTCCACTTTACTTCTTCAACCGCTTACCAATAGATGTGTTGGGGCCTGCGAGTGGGCCTGTAAACCAAAGTGGGCCTGTAAACCAAAGCAGTGGTCTGGCTTATGAATTAACGAGGACCCTCGGAGGTCATCCCCGGGAGCGACCTCCTCGGCCGCTCAACACGCGTGATCTGTCTGATGGATGGCTAATGTCAGGAGCATGAATTATAAGTCGTAGCAGCTGTAACTACTCGGGCTGCAGCCTGGTACCGGGCCCCTGCGAGAGCCTTAGAACATAAACAGCCACCCACCCCGGATGTGCCGCGACTCTCCGGCCTCCCGTCAAGGGCGCACGCCGACGGGATTGGGGGCACGCGGAGGTTTGTCTTTCGGCGCGGGCCACAGGCGGAGCGAGGCCGCGGCGGCCGGCTCCGTCGCAGGCGCGGCTACGGGGACCACAGTCGGACGGGGCAGGCCCATCTGGGTCACTTCATTGCCTCATTGTGTGTTACCATTGATTTCCATTACAGCTGGGCAGACACCCATTGCTCTGACCTGCTGGATGGCCATTAGTGCCCTTTAAGTGGAGTGATGAATTGGGAGGCGAAACATTGCGGGCGGTTTAGATTGTAAAACCAGTTGGGCGGCGCTCAGAACAGGCCGGACTGCCTCTGCTGTTACTTTTGTATTTGAAGGCGCAGAGCAATTTTCTAATATTTATAAAAGTCTCCTCCGTCGGTCTTTGAAGCTTTGAGTGGCTCCTTTTATTTTTCTGGCATTACGATAAAATGAATCAGTCCCATGGAATTGTGCAATAACTTATAAAGTTACCCTTATGGACCTTTGATAGGTTGACAATCTGCCCAGGGTGTACCCTGCTTCTCGCCCAGTGCATGCTGGGTTTGGCTCCATGGATGAACAGATGATTCATATGAATAATGTTTTGTTTTTTTTTCCCCTGAGATCATTTCCTGTCCTACAAGTGAAACACACCCACTTGAATTTTGGTTTGATGTAGAAATAATTAAAACAAAAAAATATATATATATGTGTGTATATATATATATATGTGTATATATATATTGCCTTTCTAAATTTAAAATATGTGCTATAAAAGCCAGTTTTATGGTTTCAAATGACTGATGTGAATGAGCCAATTTTTCTCCTCTTGTCTTTTCTTGCACAGGTTGCTTCGAGTGCTGCATCAAATGTCTAGGCGGCGTGCCCTACGCGTCGCTGGTGGCCACCATCCTGTGCTTCTCCGGCGTCGCCCTGTTCTGCGGATGTGGCCACGTGGCTCTCACTGGCACCGTGACCATCCTGGAGACCCACTTCTCCAAGGTCACCAGTGATCACGCCATGCTGACCGACGTGTAAGTGACCTCCCGCTCGCGCCGGGGCGCGTAACACGCCGCCGCTCGTGACGCTCTCCAGGGCTCCGAGAAACGCACAACAACTCTGAGTAACCCGATGAGTAACTGGCTCGGAGTGTCCTAAATATCGGATCATTGGTGTCACAGTAAGATCTACGACGCATTATGCAGCCTGGAAACTATGTTCCAACATAATCATCGCAATATAAAAAAAACAAAAAAAAGAGGTCCAATCTAAAGACACTTTTAATGAAAGTGACTTTTGCGCAGGCTATTTTTAGACGATACTGCCTCCCGCATTCACCATATCCCCGAGAACGGTCCTAATATGGTCATTTTTTTTTCTTCCTTTGTGGCGGTGCGTCCATTAGTCCGCCTAATAAAAGAGGAAAGACACCAGACAGGAATGCGAGCGTTTTTTACGTTGGAGTGCACTGTTTAATGTCTAGAGAGGCCCGTCTTGTCTCTCGGTGGACGTTTACCAGAGACGTGCATCACCTGTTGCCTCCGCATTTGGGCTCTGCCTCGGCGGGTCTTAGAGACGCCGGGGCCCGCCGTCTGAATCAGAACCATCTGGTAATGTTTAATCAGCCACTGCAGGTCGCTGACGTTTTAATGACCGCATGCAAAAAAAAAAAATGACAATTGATTGCGAGCAGCTTCTTTTTTCTTTTTTTTTTTTTACACACCAGACAGTGTTATGTCATACGACCTGCCATTTTTTTTCTAAAGAGAGGCCCTCTCCGGGCGTTACACTGGAGGTCGAAAAGCGTGGTTTTTGCTCAGCGCTCGAACCCACCGGTGGGTGGCCCTACTGGCGCAACTTAACGCCTGGCACCGTTCCCTGAACAGAATCCAGCTGATGCAGTACGTCATCTATGGCATCGCCTCGTTTTTCTTCCTGTACGGCATCATCCTGCTGGCCGAGGGCTTCTACACCACCAGCGCAGTCAAGGAGCTGCACAGCGAGTTCAAGACCACCATCTGCGGACGCTGCATCAGTGGCATGGTACGTTCCCACCGCCGCCCCAGCGTGTGATTACAATCGGTAGACGAGATTAACGTGACGGTCATATTTATCATAGGGGGGGAAAAAAAGCATTAAAAAAAAAAAAAGAATAAAAAAAAGGAGGACGAGTGTAATGGTTACCATTTAGTCTCTTGGGTACCTGAGGATGTCATCTCTGCGACCCCCAGTTTGTGTTCCTCACGTACATTCTCGGCGTGGCCTGGCTCGGAGTGTTCGGCTTCTCCGCCGTGCCCGTCTTCCTCTTCTACAACATGTGGTCCACCTGTGCCACCATGAAGACTCCCGTGGCCAACCTCACCAGCATCGATTCCATCTGCGTGGACGTCCGTCAGTATGGTAGGGAGAAAAATACGCCGTCGTTGTTTCACATGGGGTGGGGGGGGGGGGTTCCATTTTGTCGACGCGTGTCAAATCTCAGTTCGTCCGACGTTTTAAGCCGTAAAATGCAAATATTTGATGCTATCAACTGTGAGTGAGTGGCTATGATCCCTGGTGACAGGAATCATCCCGTGGAACGCCACGCCCGGCAAGGCCTGCGGATCCACACTGGGAGACATCTGCAACACCAGCGAGGTAAGATGTCCCCGCCTCCCGCGCGTCCACGCCTCAGCAGAGAGGGACGAGGACTGAATCCTAACCGCTCTCGTCTCCTCTCCGCTCCCTTTCAGTTCTACCTGTCCTACCACCTGTACATCGTGGCCTGCGCCGGGGCAGGAGCCACCGTGATCGCTCTGGTGAGTCCCCCCCTCCCCCCTCCCCACAGTCTTCCTCTTTCCCCTTTTAGCCCATCTTTGCATGGTGTCGAGTGGTCCTCTTTTTTTTTTTCCCATGCGGTTTACGGGACCACCCCCGGGGGCCATTACGCAGGCTTTGCCTCAGCCTCAGGTTCCATTTGCTGTTGACCATGTGCATTCCTGTGTATTTATATTTAGGATGAATGGAACAAAGTGTTCAAAGAATTTTGGTTATCATTCACGTGTCGTTTAAAACAATTCTAATAATAATATTTTGATCGACAAAACCACAGAATTGGATTTTGTGGACTTATAAAATGACCATTTTCTTCCCCCCTAATTCCTCATCACCTTCACTCCTGGAAAATGATTGGTCACTCTACTAACTTGCCACGTCGAGATTGGTCACCGGCATGTTCTCTTACAACCTTCTCTGTTCTCTTCCACCAGCTGATCTACATGATGGCTACCACTTATAACTTTGCTGTTTTGAAGTTTAAGAGTCGAGAAGACTGCTGCACTAAGTTCTAAACTGTTTTAGGAGCACAGCATTCGCGGCTGTTGTACCGAGTAGAGACAGTCGCCACTGACAAAAAAATGAACTAAAAAAAGGAAAACGAAAAAAAGAAAAAAATGAGAATAGGAAAAAAAATAAAAAATTCTACATTTCTCCACTAGTAATCACATGAAGTGTAAATAGCTGATATGTTTCCTTTAGCACATGGTATCCTGGGATTGTCCGGGGACACCCGATGAGAGTTGTCTTCGGAGCAGGGAGGAGTTTTAGTTGACGGATTGTTCGGCTTTCCTTGGCACTGACTTACGGAAATATGTCACAGATTTTAGTAAAAAAAATAAAAAAGAAAAGAAAACGCACACAGCTAGCGATCCACACCCGTGTTATTTATATTCCCAAATGCGTGAAGGTGATTTTGACCTGCGCAGAGCCATCAACTGCCTGAGTATTATTTAATTTTTTTTCAAACCTACACTATTTTGCATGCAGTATTTTACCTTGCGCAAGAGGTTGAGCATCAGTTGACCGCAAACGGAGGCAAAAACAAAATTGTTACAGCGCAAGTTTTACAATCGATATAAATTATCAAATGGAACCGCGATGAGGTCTCATTAAGAGATAAACTGCAAAGAGCCCCTAAAGATATATAGTATAAAAAAGTATGGATAGTATAGATCTCAGCCACACCTGGTGACGGATGTTCAGGCGAGAAAGCATTCAGTATTATCCTCAAACTAAAAACCTTCCATCGACCGTATTACGAGTATTAAAGGGGGCCCTTTGTGTATTGTAGATTTTCAAAATAACTGCACGTACCTAGCACGGCACATTATGAAGGGTTAGGCCAGTACCAGGGATATCCTTCAGCATGGGGGCCCTAAGCCTCACATTAATTTCATGTATTTTACGGGAGAAGAGATTCTCCCCTACTTTAGAATAGAGTACATGTCTGTTTTTTTGTTTTTTTTTCTATGAGTGTTGACGCTGGTATGGCCTCAGCTATGAAGTTGATGTTTTTTTGTTTCATACATTCTCTCTCAAAGTGCCATTAAAGAGCCATTTGTTGTTTTTTTGTTTTTTTATCTTAACACTGAGCCTGCATGCTTACATTCTCCAGATTCTTGGATCTGCTTTTTAGTTTACTTATACCTCCGTATTTCATATATATATTTAATTTTCTCTTAAGTTTTTGAAGACTGTAGCTTTTACTTTCTATATAAAATAAACAATCTTTGTTTCCAAAAAAAAAAAGATCCCAACTTGGTCTATTTCTTAAAAAGCTTACGAAGGGGGGCGGGGGGTGTGTGGGAGTGTTTGAGGGGAAAAAATTGAGATGCGCGTGTGTAACCGCGTCCTCATCTAACGCTTTGCACTAACCTCCGGCACTTTACCGCTGCGTCAAGGTGGCATGCTCTCAACTTTTGGCTCTTCCTCATCATCACGTCGTGAAAGTGTCCTGACTGTAACTCTCATGTTACAATCCCCCGTAACAGTTAATATCTTTTGTCACCCCCTGTGTGTTGTCCTTTTTTTTGTTTTTAAAGCTTAATTTTGTGCGTTTGTGTACGATACGTACGTACTGTAGCTCTGACTCCTGTAGCTTGCTTTGCATCTCTTGACATGCTCACCGGCCATCCACCTCACCCTTCTCTTCCAGATCCACTTCCTCATGATTCTCTCAGCAAACTGGGCCTACCTAAAGGACGCCAGTCAAATGCATGCCTACCACGACATCAAAATGAAGGAGGAGCGGGAGCTGCAGGACATCACCTCGCGCTCCAAGGAATGCCTCAATTCCTACACATAAGGTTGCCGCGCGGTCGGGATCGCGCTCGAGACGCACGCACACACACACACACACACACACACACACTGGGACCAAGCACTGTGGGCCCCCTTTTGGACCAACACAACGCTCAGCTATAATAACCCTGCCAACTGCCCTGACACTGTGCAGTACTAACCAGGCTCCTAACACACTAAACTCAACTAAACCGCATCAGTGTTGCTTTCTGCACTAACCGGACCAACAAGTGTTACAGAACTGCAATGTGAAGTTTCATTCGTGCTGATTTTTCTCTCTTTTTTTTTTCTTTTGATTTTAATTCCTATTTTAATTTTAATTTCCCTAGAGGAAAAACTTTGATATTTGTGTTGTCTTTTCCAGCCCTTTGTTTGTAACCCTTTTTTATTTTGCTGGTGAAGCTTGAGACATTGCACTATCCATATATGACGCATCGCAGTGACTTTGTTTTACAGTCTTGCTCTGTCCTTCTTTTGAGCAGGCGGGGCCGGACAAGGGAATGTATAACCCCCCCCCCATTGAGAAATGCAGATACATTATACACAGGAAAGGCCTTACACTCCGTTTCGAAAGATGTTTTACTTTGTCTTTACAGCCATAGAACAGGTCAGCTATAAAAAAAAAAAACGCTGCTTCCTAAAAGTGGTTTGCATTAAACGTTTGTATGCCAGGATCATTTATACTATTTAACTTTATTTGTTATCTCAATTAGTAATAATTTCATGATTGGTTTCCAATCTTTTTCTTTTGTACAGCAACTTTCATGGCCAACACATTAACACTACCTCAGGTGTGCAATAGAGCCTCTGGAACACTTCTCCCTTGTAAAATTAAGGTTTTTCAATCCCGTTTCATTTAGGAGTCATCCCATAAGAGTAATTGGACTTGCTAAATGTGTACTGCTGCCAATAATTGGATTGAAGGGGATTTAATGTATTTGGACCATGTGTAATTCATTTGAAAAGGGGCTTACCGATACCTTAGACATGAGAAGTATCCGAATGCATCAGATTTTGGAAAACTGGACAAAAAATGCACACTTTGTGTGGTTCCGGGCGTACTGGTACGAAAAAAAGCCAAAATGGATCCCAACAGATCTTAAGGACTTAAGATATGAAGTGTAAATTCCAAGTTAGGATTTAGTCTTTTCATTATTACTGAAGACAACGTCCACCTCTTTTTCTTCATTTTTCTATAATTGCATCTTTTTTCTTTTTTTTTTTGCTGCGCAATTGTCATGATGCTGACAAGTATGACTCGTGTGATCTTATTTCTGTTGGTTGAGTCGCGGGAATCACTTGCTGTTTCTTTGTTGCACGAGGAGAACCGCTTCTACGGCGACGCACGTGTCGTACAGTCGTGCATACTGATATCAGTAGTAGGCAGTGTTTGCCTGTTTCCTTTTCTTCTTTCTAACCAATTGCAAATTAATTCATTTTACGTAGCCGATTAGTGATCATTTTTTAGCTTCTTTTATTCAAGTGAAAAGTGTATAAGTTCTATATCGTTTCGTTCCCTGATAGTATATCTGTAGTTTCTGTGAAGGTCAAGGGGTTCCTCGTGACCGGTAATTACAAATCGCACCGCCATTCGTTTACACATCCATACGGCGATCTAAACGGCAAATTTAGCCAAAGTATGAATGCCACTGTGACGCAATGTCCATTTTCTTTATGGATGATCTGTGGGTATCTCTGCCACACCACTAGCCACAGGTGCAAAGAGGCTGTGACGACAGATGACGGACAAATGCGTTGAGTTGGGGTGTATCGCATCTCACCTTCGTGCGCCTCGTTTCCCTTTGAATGAACCAAAAAAAAAATACCTGAAAGGCTACCTGTCAATCACCAGAGGGATAACAATAAAATATCCTGTCTGACTGGAAATTCCTTTATGACGTGACTCCATGACCTGTTGACTGTTTTTATGAACGTTGAAATCAAAAATAAATAAATAAAACAAATCTATGTTTAGCTGCGATCTTTTTTTGCCCGATAGAAAATCTCGTTTGATGTACTGTGGGGGAAGAAAAAAAAGAAAAAGCTTTATTCGTATGCAGTCGGTGCAAGGCACAGTGTCAAAGATGCATCAAAACGGCACAATCGTAAAAATGCGTATGCATCATGTTTAAAAAAAAAAAAAAAATCACGTATAATGCTTCAGTTGGTGCCGGCAGTCTGCGACGTCCGGCTCACCAGAAATCGTCGTCTTCCTCTTTGTGTGAATAAGCCGCGATGCTGGGAAAACAAAAATGAAGTTAGCGAAAGCCTTGAGGGACAGAAACAATAAAAAAATAACGGAACCAGGAGCAAAGAATGTCTCAATAAAGTCGTCCTTAAGACGACGTGATTCCAGAACAAATAACGACGACTGTAAAGAAATGAAAATGTATTCCGAACGGGGATTGTGTAGGCTTAAACGCCATCCAGACGGTAAGTGTGCGGACGGTCGATCGCTATTCTTCGGACGTCGTGCTTCGGCACGTTGGACGATGCGTGAAAGTGCCGAGTCACTGCTTTGATTTCGAGGAGGAGTGGATGTCCTTCAGTTACCTGTCTTCTTTTTCCTCAGACATGCTCTTGGCCTCTGCGCTCGTGTATCCTGCTTCTTCTCCTCCGGGGCCCTGAAAAAGAAAATTGCAACATTCTGGTTGAAACAAGCAGGATCAATTGTTTTTAGTTTTTTTTTTTATATATATTTGCCTTTATGAAAGCAAGTCTTTATTGTGTTAGTAGTCAAATAGACAGCGAGTCACCTGTGCGCGCCGCGTCTCCCTCGCCTCCAGGACCATTTTCATGTATTTCTCCAGGGGATTTTCACCTTTGGACTCCTGTGCGTCTTCTCCCCGCTCTCCACCTCCTCCTTTCTCCAGGCCTGTTTCTTCACCACCTTCTTCTCCCTGGCCTGGTTGCTCCACCTCTTGCGAAAGCTGGTCAGACATGAGGACTGTCACTTAAAACTTGTTCGTGAGACAGTTTTTTTTTTTATTTGTGTGAAGATTAACATTTTTTATTTTTATTTTTTTTTACCGTCTCTTTCTCCAGTCTTTCCAGCTCTTGCAGCTCCCTCTCTCTGGCCTCCTCCTGCTCCCTTCGCCTTCGTTCTTGCCTTTCTTTTCGCTCACTTTCCCACCTCGCCTCCTCGGCCTCTTCGTCTTCCACCCTCGCAGATTGTGGGGCATCTATGGCACATACGCATTACGAGTCATTAAGCGGAAAATGTATTTCTGTCTTCGTTTTCATTTGCACTGTGGTGCAAACTGGTTACAGTGGGTAAGTGGTGCTCTGTGGTTGTCTGACTATAGTTTACAGTGGAAGTTCGCCCACTGCCCGCCATTTTGGGTCAAGTTTAAGCATCGGTAGCTTAGCCACTCACCCTCCTCGCCATGCATCTCCGTTGGGTCTTCTGGGAGGTCCTGTGGGCGGGGGCCCGCGGGGCCATCGGGGGCCTCCACAGCGAGAGGGACGGCAGTGTCCAGGAGAAGCTCCGGAATGTGGCCGGCCTCTGGAGGGAGACGTGCACAAAGAGGTCTTTTATGCCGCGCCATAATGCAACAGGGACAGAGGAGCAGCACGGAATACATAATCAGCTGCCCCTCATCTTCGCCATTGTGCGGGGGCCACTGAAAGGAAACACTGGAGGCCGGTCACACACTCATTAAAAAGCAGCCTTCCAATAATCCAGAAAACCTCCAAACCGGATACGCTTTGTTTTTTTTGGAACTTTGGATATTGTTTAAATGAATAAAAGGGGGGGAAACTGTGAGCACAATCGCAATGAAATGCAATGTATATAGAAAGATGAGGCACTCGTGGATACCCAGGGGGCTTTTCGTCTCTGGCCCCCGTCTTAAAAACAATAGCCTAGAATACCTGTTGAAATCCCTGCGAGATCTTGGAGGCTCATTTCGCCGGGTTGTGTGGAAGCCTGAGAGCTGGTGAAGACCGGCTGCATCTGTGGTGGACTGAAGGAACCGAGAAAAAGAGAGAGAGAGAGAGAGAGAGACGAGAGCACCGATATTCACCATCTCTTTGCGTGTGTATGTAAATGCAAATGACCCGCTGTCCTTGCCGAAGCCGGATGGTACCTGGACACGTCCCGTGCTGTGCTCCTGAGTCGAGGACTGCGAGGTGGACTGAAGTCGGAGGAAAAGTCGCCCGAGGTCATCGGCTCTTCGCTGGGGGCGGGAGGGAGCTGTCCGTCAGCCGAAAGCTCGGGGAGCTCCGCCGCAGGCACACCTGCCTCTATCAGGGGCCAAGACTTTGCTTTTAGACAATATCATGCCGGGAACTTTTTTTTTTTATATGCTGGCTATTTGATCAAACTGCACACAGTATGTTAAAAAAAGCATCCATTTAACAGACCCTGTGCAATCCCTTTCCGAAGCTTCTTCCTGGAGGAGTGCGAGCTTTCATCCTGAGGACGCGCGTCTCTCAGCGAGAGAGGTTCGGGCCATGGGTGGAGAGCGCGCTCGGCGGCGGCCGCGGAGTGCGTTTCATATTGGGCTTCGAGGAAGGTCACCCGGGGCTGCACGGGTGCCGTGGGGCTTCTGGTGTCGTGGGTGGAGGAGGCCGGGCCGCGAGCGGTTCGGGGAGACGATGGTCTACGCGAGAGCTTTGATTTATCGGCGAAGGGGCTGGGAGAATGGCCATGTGCAGGACGTGGTGGTGGTGGCGAAAGGGCGTTTGGGGGGAGCATGTGCGAGATGGTGGCGCGCACCGCCCTCTGCTGGTAGTTCCTGTAGGCTTCCTCCAAGGTCTCGGCCTCCCTCTGCAGCTGCCCGATCCGGGCCTTGGCCTCGGCCACCTCCTCCATGTCGGAGTCTGGGGAGTCACGCCAAGCCGACCTGTGGCCTCGCAGCGGCTCATCTGCTCGACAAAGGTCGCGGTAACCCAGGCGGGCCCTCAGCAGGGCCGTGTCCACGTACACGTCGGGCGGAACGCGGCCGTCGCCGGCCAGCTCCAGCACGGAGCGGTCGACGATCGAGGGCTTGGGGTTGCGGAGCACTTCGTTTTCGAGAGCTGCGGCGGTCACGCGCGCAAGGAAGGGGAAAGAGGAAAGGAAGGAGTTGAGCACTAATAGAGGAGATCAACCACCCAAAAAAGATTTTTTCTGATTTCTGATTTAGTATTTGCACGCTTTGACCCCTAAAAGTTCAATGGCTTTCTTTCTAATTTTCCTTATTTACAGCAAAGTTCTTTGTGTTGAGAAAACGACTTTTCTCTTCTATCAGGTTTAATAGTTCGCCAAAAATTAAAAAAGGAAGAAAGCCGTTTTATGAAGAGCAGAAATTCAGTTCATGGAGACTGATAACACCTTGATGTGGTGCACGTGCACCTCCCGTCATGCGGGTACCTTGCTGTGTCAGGCGAAGCTGCGCCTGGATGTCTTCCGCGTGGGTTTTCAGCCACTGTGACTTCTCCTCGTGCTCCGTCAGCTGAGCCCTGAGCTGAGCGCAGCGCTCCGCCTGCAGAGAAAGTCCGTTTAGATTTCGTTTCGGACAAGCCCCGTGCGTTAAAAGCGGGAAAGAAAAGCGGCGGAACGCGCACTCGGCGGGGGGCTGCGATGTCACTCGCCTCACTCTGGAGCTGGGTCTGCAGCACCTGCCTCTGGTGGTCAAACTCTTCCTCCTCTAGCCTGCGGGCGCTCTGCAGCCTCCGGAGCTCCGCCTGCCAGGCCAGATGCTCTTTGGACGGTTTGCCCAAATCTGAGGGGGAGGCGGTTTCAAAAAGGCCAATTTGAATATCCCGCGGCCAAAGGATGCAGGGACACGTGCAAGGGGCCGTGCGGAGCGGCCGTCTCCGCACGGCTCACGGCGGAGGAAATGGGATTCATCGGCAGTTATTGCAAGACGCAGCCGAAACACCACAGAGGCCACTGTTTTGACTGACGGCAAACCCGGACAGGGACGCACGCCGAGGCGCGCTAAGACTCCTGGGAGAAAAGTAGCCACTCACTGACCTGCGTGGAGAAGCCGGTTCTCCTCCTGGGCCTCGTCCAGCTGTGCCTTCAGCAGCCGCAGCTGGCCCTGCAGCTCTCCTTTCTCTCTTTTCAGGCCGGGGTAGTCGCTCGTGCTCTGCAGCCTCTCTCTCAGCAGCTCCGTCTGTTGGGTGAGCAGAGCAACCTGCTGCCGCGCCGTGTCCAGCTCGACCTGGGAAACCGGGCGAGGGCCGTCAACACCCGAGGTGGGGGGGCGCGAATGCTGGGTGTGACCGTGCGCGGCGGTGCGGCTCACCTGCAGCCGCCTCAGCTGCGAACACGCTCGGCTGTGCTCCTCCAGTTTGGAATCGATCCCAGCCGACTCCCGTTGGATACGAGCGGTTTCGGCTGAGAGGAGAGAAGACAAAAAAGAGCGCGGACGTCGCCGGAGGTCGGTACGAGCTGGTCGCCGACACTGCGGTTGGTTGAGATACTCACCTTTGTTTTGGTTCTCATTCTCTGTTAGTTTTTCTGTTCTCTCGATGAATTCCTCTTTTAGTTCATTTTCATACCTCATTTTAGAAGAAAGAAAAAAGCCCCATCAACCCACTCAAAGAGCAAACAACTTCTCTTTGTTCCTACATATAACCAGTATTTCATGTAAAGCTCCAGACAACAGTTTATGGCTCTGACGAGAAAGTGACGAATTCTGTGTTTGATTTGAAAATACCTGGAAAGTTCACTCCTCAGCCTTTGGTCGTGCGTGTCCTCCAAGGTCTTGGCGGCCAATTCTCTGCTCCTCAGCAGCTGCTCGGTGGCCTTGACCTTCTCTTCGTGAATTTGACAGGTCCTGTTGTCGTACGGTGGCAGAACCGGTGGTCACAATGACAGGGAATGGCACCGATTTACCAAACGCCAATGGTTTCGATTGGGAAAAAAAGAAAAGAAAAAGCTCTTACTTCTCAAAAGCCTCCGTCCTCATCCTCAGATCGCTTTCTCGGTTCCGCGCCGTTTCGATTTCTTTCAGGACAGATTGTCTCTGCAGGTAAACGTTTTTCTCTTCAATCTAAAGACAAGCAAACAGTCGAATTAGATTTGACTAAGTTAACAATTATTATGCCGATGAATACTGATATTGAGAAACAAAGACTGGAATTATACCTCTTGTTGTTTCTGCAACCGATCTATGGCATTTTTCTCTCGGTCCATCAATGCCTTTGTCTTCATTTCATAATTCCTCTCCAGCTGTTGTTTCAGCTTATCAAACTCCCGGTGAAAGTTGGATTTTTCTTCCATCTTCACTTTGGCAATCTCAACAGATTTAAAATGTTGCAGCTGAAGAAACACAAATAAAAACAAAAAACATTATCACGTATTTCCACTTCTAATACAGCTTTCATATCTTACAAAGTTTTATTTGCTGTATATATATATATGTTTGTAGAAAAATAAATGTACCTTTGTGTTCATTTCTGCTTCCAGTTGGGCCTCAATTTCTTTCCTATATGCGGCCAATTGGGATTGGAATGAAAACCACTTGTCCCCGCTCTGACTGAAGCTCTCGTATTCCTTATCGATCATTTTCATCTTCTCAACTGTTGTTGACGACAGGAGGCGAAAATGAAAAACCCTGCACTGAATTTCATATGTATGGAATAAAATAATAAATGGACATAATTTCACCATACCAAGAGACTCTCCATAACTTGCTATGCTTGTTGTTTGCGTGCCAGCATCGTGGCAAAGGTCATCGGTGTAATGGGATGTTAGCTTTTTCAGGAGGCTGATCAGGAATCCTGCTACACAGAGACAAAGCATATTTAAAACACAGCAAAATCCACTAAGTATATTTAAAACAAAAAGCACAAAATGGTCTGTACCTTTATCCTTGTTGTCTTTGTCGTCTGTAGACTGTAAAGAAAAGATATATGTATTTGCATATATTAGTACCAAAACAACTTATTTCAAGAAAAATATCAACATTTGGTGCCGTGTTATTATTTACCAGGGATCTATAAAGGGTGGATTCAGGTCTAATTTTAAGAAGATGAAGAAGGTCCTCTCTCGTCAAAACCTGCCAAAGTGGATCAGAGTGGCTCAAAACCCTTTTTCAGCACCATTTCTCTTTTTATTTAAGGCTACCGATCACAAGGGGTCACAAAAGGCTCACCTTGTCTTTACTCTGGCCACTCTCAGGGTAGAACACAGACAGGGTGTACTCATAGCCCGAGGCGCTGAGATGATCGGCCACGATGCTGTTACAGGCTGACGCCAGGAGACCTTCAGATCTCACACGCAGCGCCCGGGGAACCCATTCTCCTCCGGTCGATGGAGCGTGCTTTAACTCCTGGATGAGCTGATTCCGCAGCTGGGTCTGAATCGACCAAAAGATGAGACACACAACAAAGCCAATCCACATTATTATTATCATCATTAGTAGTAGTAGTAGTAGTGTTATAGGGCGACTTACTTTGAGTGTATCCAGCAGTCCTTTACTTTTAAAAGTTTGATAGAGTCTCTTCCTCAACTCATCTGGGGACAGCGTGTCCTCTTTGTCCGCCGACATGACTTCAGGGATTTTGCAGGACTTGACAGAAGAGAAACAAAAGCGGGTGAAGCCGACACGATCAGCTAGAAATCAAAAGCCACCCCGTGAAACATCGTTTTTAGTGTCCTTACCTGGTGCTACGCTCTCGCAGCTGTTATAAAAGGGGTCTCCTGTTGTTATTCACTGGCCGATCGCAAACGACTGTCAGGTGCATTATCGCCACTGTTTTGATATTGACCATTAAAATGAATAATGTCGCTGGACGTCGCCCTGACGACCAGGAGCGTCTCTCTCGCTCTCGCGAAGCCGTTAATGTTTAAAGCCGTCGCCGGAAATGTTCGCGGCCGTCCCACAATTATGACGCAACGGCACCGGAACCAAATTAATGTACTAACATTTCTGTAACTAATGAGGAGTTTGCGCCCTGATTTGGGGATTTAAAAACAATGCAATCAGAATGACACATTTTGTGATCAGTGATAAAACATAAATAATGATGATAAATCGAGCCACATGACTTAGTCGTCATCTTTTCGCGACAACCCTCGCCCCTCTCCCGGAAACGAAGTTGACAGGTAAACAAATGTCTATTTATCAGCTCAAAACACTCTCTCCGTCTTGAACACTGCGTTTTCGTAATATGTGTAGGTGTTGCTGTCGTTCTTATAGTCCTACAAAAGTCACTGACAGACGAAACACCACTTGTCTGCGGTGCAACCGATAACGTTAGCCTGCTAGCTCGTGGGTTTAGTGATTTAGGCGATATTGACGGTGATTTTATTCTCAACCTTCTTTTGTTTGGCTTTACGTGGCCGCTTGGCATCGCTCAGGAGAAGGGGGAACTATGTCTGGAAGCTTTTATTTCGTCATGGTGGGTCATCACGACAACCCCGTGTTTGAGTTGGAGTTCCTGCCAGCTGGGAAGCCTGAATCAAAGGTAAAGTGGCTTCGTGCATAACAGCAGCAAGCATTCCAGCGCATAATTTCTTGTGCAATATTAATACTAAAGAAGACTGTTGGATGTATTACACTAACCGTAGATGGCGACACGGGGATCTCACTCATGTGTCTTTACTGCTGCTGGCACCAGGATTGAACACTTATTTACATTAAGATATTTTTCTTCATTGTCTACAGGACGACCATCGTCACCTGAATCAGTTCATTGCACATGCGGCCTTAGATTTGGTGGATGAAAACATGTGGATGTCCAACAATATGTACCTGAAAACTGTGGACAAGTTCAACGAGTGGTTTGTTTCTGCCTTCGTCACAGCAGGACATATCCTTTATTATTCTATTTGTGTGTATGTATATATATATATAATATGTTGTTGTTAGGTGATGAGATTATGCCATTAATGGACATTTTCAGTTACACACACCTTACATTATCAATACGTGATTTTCTGCTCTATATTTAAGTAATTCCCACTCCTCATTCTGTTTAATTGAACCAGAGTTATGTATCGTATGGCTATATTTTCTTTAATTATTTGCTCTACATATAAGATTAATCATGCTGCATGATGTGCGACAAGAAGACGGTATCAAAAACTTCTTTAATGACGTATATGATTTATACATTAAGGTAAGTTGTTTTCCATATAATGTTAATAATTTAACGTGAAGTAACATTTGCCCTGTATGTTTCCTTTGGTGTAAACTATTTCTTCTGTGTTTCAGTTCGCCATGAATCCGTTCTATGAAATCAATGCACCAATCCGCTCGACAGCTTTTGAGAGAAAAATCCAGTTTCTCGGAAAGAAACATCTCCTGAGTTGATCACGTCTGTTGCACCAGAATTCGAATGCATCTCGTGACTTTTGCAAATATTTAAAAATAAATGTATGCCTTTATGTTTTTCATTTCATATAGGACAAATGTGGATTTTCTTTAAACCTTTTAGGTTTTACTTTTTGCGAGGCATAGGCTTTGTATATAGCTACTAAGCATTGGTTTCAACATTAGACTTTAAAGCCCATAAATGTTATCATATCCCTGGAGTGCTTAGCCAGTATAATAAAACTTCTCGATGAATAGACAATATGTCTTGACTTGGTTTTTTATGTGCTGTCCAGGGCATTATTTTATTGCAGTGTGTGGAAACCAGGCAAATTCTTGGATACAGTTGAGCTCAGACCTTGGAATAATAAACTGGTTGACATTTGCGGGTAAGAAAACATGCATCAACATGACATTACAATTATCAAAGGGATTTATTTATCATTTGGTATATCAGAGGTACATCTTTAAATATGAATGAAATCCAGATGAGAAAGTTAAGGTACATTAATGGTCCATTAAAAAAAAAAAAAAAAAAAAAGGATCTGTGGGGAAGGGGCTTTAAACTGTAAGGATGAAATGTTAGTAGTGCTTTAAGCATCAGAATTTAAAACAATAAGGCCATCATGATTTAAAAAAAAATAAATAAAAAATCTTACTCAATCATATAATTTATTTAATAGGTAGGTTGATTTAGTCATTTTCAAAGTTTAAGAACTGTTATTATCAAAGGGATTTATTTATCATTTGGTATATCAGAGGTACATCTTTAAATATGAATGAAATCCAGATGAGAAAGTTAAGGTACATTAATGGTCCATTAAAAAAAAAAAAAAAAAAAAAGGATCTGTGGGGAAGGGGCTTTAAACTGTAAGGATGAAATGTTAGTAGTGCTTTAAGCATCAGAATTTAAAACAATAAGGCCATCATGATTTTAAAAAAAAAAAAAAAAAAATCTTACTCAATCATATAATTTATTTAATAGGTAGGTTGATTTAGTCATTTTCAAAGTTTAAGAACTGTTAACAAAATTAAAAAAAATCCCAGATGCATAAACACACCATATGCCATGCATGTTTAACTTTGCTTAAATTAGTTTCTTGTTAGGGATCTTGTCCCTCAGTGCTTCCAGCACATAGCCAAAATCTATTTACTGTGCAGAAAGAGCACAAACAATACCTAAAGGTGCAATAGCCACAAGCGTCAATTTGTTAGTCACAGAGTAGTGCCTTAGCTACTTTATAATCTTCAGAAAAAAGGTTATTGGTTTGTTTAAATTATTTTAATTACGCGGTTATTTTCTAAATATAAATATACAGTTCATCACTTTATATGCATTGTTACACTCTGGAGTGAAGTTCAGGGACATTATAAGTGTACTACCTTGAGTACACTTTAAAATAGTTTAAGAGCATCGCAGTATTTGCCTTGATAATAGTTTGGAACATTTCATTGTTTGATGGGAATTAAAACTTGTTTTAACTGTTTCCTCATTACACAATGCAATTATAGTTTAGCACAGGTTTGTCTTTGGGGAAGCACAAAATAGTATTTCTTTTTCTGCAAACCTTTCAAAGTTACATCTGAACTGTGGCAGAGCTGAGTGAAAGATTCAGTGCTTTTGTGTTTATTTGTGGTTGGACTAGGACGAAATTTAGTGTCGCATCTCTCTTTCGACCAAAGTCCCACTATTGGCATTCTCAAACCTTGAACAGTATCACAAATCGAAAAGCCAGTAGCATAGTTATGTTTAAATAAGATGTTACTACAGCATTGTACACCTACAGCCTCGTTTGCATAAAGGCAAATCAATGTTAGTGGCGACGCCCGGACGTTATGAACAGCAAGAGGTGGCAGAGCGAGGCTTTCTGTGGAGCTTGACTGTGTCTGTGGGGATGAGGTGGTCTGTTCTCTCGTCCATCGCCAACATTCTACGCACGGCTTCCTCAAAGGCCACTGCTACATTGGTGGCGTCTTTAGCGCTGGTCTCGTAATAGGGGAAGCCGCCGTTCTCCTGGCACCATCGCTGAGCCTCCTCGGCGGACACCTGCCGCTCCGACACGTCCACTTTGTTGCCCAGGACCACGAACGGGAACTTCTCGGGCTCCTTGACGTCCGCGTAGTAGATGAACTCCTTCTTCCAGTTGCCTAAGTTGAGGAAACTCTGGCTGTCGTCGACACTGAACGTGAGCAGGCAGCAGTCGGAGCCGCGGTAGAAAGGAGTCCTCAGGCTGCGGAAACGCTCCTGGCCGGCGGTGTCCCAGATCTGCAGGGTGACCTGGTGGCCGTCCACCTCCAGGTCCTTGTTGAGGAACTCGACGCCGATGGTGTGGAAAAGGTGCGCGTCAAATTTGTTGGTAACATAGCGGTTCATGATGGAGCTTTTCCCCACGCCGCCGTCGCCCAGCAGGATGACTTTCAGCAGGGACGTCTTCGTTGTCATGGCTATTCACTTCTGACGGAGCTCTTTGAAATAATGTACCTGATGGAGAGATGAAATGTTTGAAAGACAACTTCATCTTTATGCCACAAAAAAAGGCAAAAGCTTCAGTCAAGAGTTCACTTCACAATGTAGTGCAACAACACCATTTTAAATGGATGTCGTGTGCCTTTCCCTCTCACCCCTGATGGATGTTGGCCTCCTCCACTGGTCCAGATCATGTGCTGTAGATCCAAGTCCTCGGTCACATGCTCGTTTGTTCAAAGTTAATGTGAACAGCCATGTAGGTAACGTTCAACCAGCTGGAACACAGTGCTACACATTCAGGTTTCTAATTAACATGGAGCACAGGGCGGCAGTTACAGCTGAGACGTCTCAATAACAGGATGAATTGTGTGCTATCGAACGTTCAATAATCTACGTGTGGGCTCTGCAAACGTGATATACACACTTATACCACCGACACATTATTTGAGTGAGCAGGCTGGTAGTGTGGATCAGAATTGTGCCTCTCACCCAGCTAGCTAAGTGTTAGCTAAGCTATGCGAACATGAGAATGGAAAACATGGGGACCACAGCTGGACTAAACGCAAAACGCCACGCCAGCTAGCTGGGGATAACTTACAGGAGCGGCGGCTGCTTACGTACCTGCAGAGTCAACGAGGACTGACGAAAGGACTGAGAGAATATGAAGGCATAAGTGTGTGTGTCTGTGTCTGTGTCTGTGTCTGCGAGGCTCGATATCACGTCAGTTCGCTCCGTTTCCTGATGCGCTCCAACGGCTCGGCGCTAACGCGGCTAGCTGCTAACAAGCTAACAACAGCTACACACGGCCAGTGTCATGTGATTCTGTCAGAATCTCTCAGAAAACAGTCGACAGAGGATGAGGTAAAGTTTTCACACACTTAAAACGTCTACATAAAATAAGTGACTCACCCTTCAACTCAGAAAAAAAAATACAATTTACCGTCCAGAATTGAGCTAATGTTTACACTTTATCCGCGAGCCATAGCCTCATTGGTAATATTTTCGGTCTTTGTATTGTTCATATACCACCACTAGAGAGTGACAACTCCCTGTTGTTTGCTAACGTTCCAGTTGTTTACACGCAAGTCCTACGTTTAAACGGTATATATTTTCATAGCTGTTTTTGCTTGCTTTTTATTTGTACATATTTATAAATTCAGTGCCTGTCTTTCACCACAACCTTTGCTGCTGGAAAGCTGCAAAGTTCCCCCCTCAGTGGGACATATTATCTTATTTTATGAGTCTGTGAATATTTTGTTGAAGCCACTCAGGATGGAACTAGTCTTAAACTATGTTGGTGTATAATTTTGCAAAGGGGTTCCCAACCTGATGGGTAAAATATTTGAAATGACGCCATGTTTTTTTAGAAGACCATATCGAAAGGGTCAAAGAGTCTATGTTCATCTGAAATGTCTTTAAAATACATTTTCTTGGGAGTGGTCACTTGCTGAATTGCCATTCTCTTTATTGATACAATAATATGTAGCATTAGGATTTCTACTACGTTAAGACAGTCTCCTTGTTTTTCTTTTTGAAATGGATTGCACTATTATAAACAGTGTTATAATGAAAAAGGCTGCTACATATTACGTTTCTTTGATGAAATGTCAATTCAACCATCCCTATATTATTTGCCACGACCAAGACTGCCCAACCAGGTACAATTGGAAGGTATGTGAACAAAATGAGTGGCAGACTGCGTTAGAAAAAAAAAAGGTTTAACGTAATAGTATAGTATGAAAGCAACATTTACAGCAGTTATGTACTGATACTTTTAACTATTTATACTAACTAGCCTTCAAAACAGTCATCAACGAAGATTGAATTCAGCACTAATTCAACTAAGAATTCACATTACACGTTATAGATTATTTTTCAGTTAACTTCAGCGATGCACTAATGGAAACACAACCAAGGACTAAGCACAATACTGTTTAACAGAATGAACAGACAAAGTTAGCACTTCCACCTTTTCCTGAGTTCTGGCTTGTTTGTATTATGAGAGCCTGTTTGGAAAAAAATAACAATGGAGATTATGGCAGGTTGCATCGATGGCGCAGCATGGCGACAAAAGAAAACCCGCATGCACTGATTGCACATAATCTCCCCTTGAGGCCCTGTGCCTGTATCTTCGTGTGGATGTCCCGGGGCTAAGCCATAAAAGAACACTGACGGACTCCACAATTAGGAGACCATGGTATGGGTGGCAAAGAGGAATCTTAGGCGTGTCATTAAGAGCAGATTTTCAAGTTGTTGATCCCAGGCGGAAATTCTTAAAAGACTTGGCTGTCATCATCTTGACAGGAGCCCGAGGTCAGCACGACATTGTCCAGCCCTATCTCACCTCCAACACCTGCCCCACGCTGAGCTTCAAAGATAATCTGAAAGACATTCAGTGGGAACATGGCATCATTGGTTTGTCCTGTGAACCACACGGATTTAATGTTCAATTAAAATAAAAAAAACAATTGTAAATAGTAACCAAAAAAATGCTGTGGGTGCTGTGGTTCACACACAAGGCATACCAAGGCCAGGAAAACGTTATGGAACAATGTGGATCAGTAGGCTCTATTTTTTTTTTTAAGTAAAAGCCCCCGACGATGAAACCTCTGACCTTTTTTGCACAAATTTGGTCATGCACAAATCAAACGTTTTTTAGCCATTACTGCTACAGTCAGAATTGGTAAATGACTCACAGACTGAGGGGCCTCCTCTTTCCAGGCCACAGTGAGGAGCTCTGTCTGCCAGGACTGGTCTCTGCTTTGGCTCTGCTCCCACACTGGGTAACCATTGTTATCCAGCAGCACCCTGAGAGTGCCCACGTTGCGTCCCACCACACGGTAGTCAAAGGTGAGACAGAAGCTGCCCTGCTGGACGCGGTCGTTGAGAAGCAACTTCAGCTTGGCCATGTCCTCTCTGTCCCCTAGGAGCCCACTCATAGCCATGTAGTACTCAGCCCCTGGGAGAAAGTGGCATAACTCTCATAAATAAATGTATTTTGTTTGGCTATACAAAATAATTCATCTTAATTTAGATTTGAAAACGGAATGTTTTGTAATGGTGTATATGCATATATATATATATATATATATATATATTTACCAGTGTCATGGTAGGCCACACCCCAGTCCATGTCGTCCACTTTGTCTTGGACCCACTCACATGCTCCCTGGTCAAAGTTGCAATCCATGATAAATTCTACAGAGTATATAAAACATGTTTTATCAGTACAAAAACGTCTTTATAAAAGTATGGCTCATTAATAAACATAAATACAAAATATTTGAATACCCTCCTGAACTGGTGCCAATCGGATTTCTTTGACTTCAGTGGCAGGACCAAATACTGATTCAAATTCTTCTGATACTGGAGTTGGAGATTAAGAAGGGGGATAAAACTCAGTCAGTTACAGAAATGATAAGCTATTGAACAGCAAACATTCACATCAGTTAATGAATAAGGGTAGTCACAAATATTAACACCCTGAATTCCTGAGAGAAAATATGTGAACATTTCCCCAACGTAACGAAAGCCAGAAAGGGGCTTTTAGCCGACAGGTGTAGACCTGCCCGGCAGTCACTTACGCTCTTGGAACTACATCTTCAGGATACAACCCCCCCCCCCCTCCAGGCACTTAAAAGCTCTAACAGCAAACCACCCCCCACTGCAAGAAGACAAGTGACAGCTGGGGTTATTTAACCTGCTCACCCAGAGAGGGCTAGTGTTAGAGAGGTCTAGAGGGGCTGATGACAGACTCTCCTACTAGCAGTCAAGTCTGTTTGCACACCAGCTGTTTTGGGGAAAACATAATAAAAGGCTTGGGGGGCTGGGAACCTCCCTCCCGCCCAGGAGATGGGAAGCGAACCCCAGGAGGACTCGTATCCCTGGGCTCTCGCATACCGACAAAGTAACATTCCTCCCCAGAGGTGATGGATGTCTCGAGACCTGTCTCCTCATGCTACAGTTCGTATGCCCACTCTGTGTTTCCATAAAGATCGAGAGTAATGGTAAGCACATTTTTGGGTGGCTCCAGTGAGAAAGTCACACTGTCCACTTTACTCTGATGAAAGTGTCTTATAAAAATGAGCAACACTGTCCAGGTGTAAAATGTACAAGATAAGATATTCCTTTATTGTCCCACACGGAGGGGGACATTTCCTCGATATCTCATAATCAGCAGCCTATAATTCATAATATTCTTTTTTTGTTTTGCTTATTGAAATTGGGGCATACTGTTTAGTGAAATGAGTCACTTATTTTCAAGCCACTAATCTGGGGAATGCGTAATTGTTCGTAAACCTTCCATGGAGAGCGCAGGTCCTGGAGGCGCCTGAGGTCAACATGAAACAAAGGCTTAGCTCTGACCCCCTATTTTAAACAAATTTTAGCTGCCTACTGGAAAATAGATAATTGTGTTCAGATGCTGTGTAGACAAGAGAGCGAAATCTCTGTAGAAACACACTGAGTTTGTGTGGTCTGTGATGATGATTAATGCACTGCAGACCACCCGGGTTACTGCGAACAGGAATATTGAACGGCAGCCACACTTAACTGAAAACATCTCCTCTTGGATTGAGCTGGTTGTCTTCCTCCACTTCCTCCTCGTCCTCGTCCTCCTCCTCAGGATATCCGTCTGTTGGTCTCCCCTCTGTCTCTGGGCCAATGTAGACCTCTCCATCATAGTCAAACGGCTGCTCGCCGACCTTGGGGAGCGGTGTAGCCACCGGTTCAGGGATAAGGTTTTTGATGTCCTCGTTTTCCAGTTTACCTCCGAGAGTGCCGGGCCTCACTTGGGAGTCTGGGATGGCTGCGGGCAGGAAAAGGATTCAGATTAGACAGGTGGAACTACAATCACGAGCCGTATTTTACCGGGAATCAGATGCACATGTTGTTTGTTGTCATGTATTCTGCAGCTGTCGCTCTACCTTGCAGTTACTTACCAATTCATGGTACTCCTGCAGAGTACTCTCACCAGTAAACATGCTAAAAACATACACATAGGAACTTCCTTTTCCATGCGGATGCACGTGACATATCCATTGCACTTCTTAAACTTTAACTTAAATGCAAATATTTTAACACGCATTCAGTGAGTATGTTGACCCTTTAATTCATTCACATTTTGTTATGTCGGAGTTGAGTGCTTGAATTATTTTTTATTTTTTGCCATCAATCCATACCCAGTTCCCCATAATGATAAAAGGGATTAAGACATGTTTTGTGTGTGCTATGCACACTTGGATTCGGGGATTTTCTGCATTTATTCTCTGCATGTCATGTCATGTTTATGAAATTTGGGATATTTTGGCATAAGGCTGCAACATAACAAAATGGGATAAAATGTGAACGGGTTCGAAATTTTTCTGCAAACATTTTAGTCTCTGCATTTTAAAGGATCATGCTGAGGATTTCAGTTTGTGTATCAAGCTGGCATGTGCTGCGGACGGACAACATTTCCAGCCATGAGTAAGCAGGAGTCAGGGGAGGTGTTTAAAAAAAAAAAAAAAAAGTAGGAGGAAGGGATGAATGGGGTTGCAGGGCAGGGAGGGAACGGCGGAAGCAGAGTCTCGAGTTCCACATTCTCACCATTGAGGAAATCCTCTGCACTGCCTTTGTCTCCATCCCACGACCTCTGATAAAATGGCTTGACTACAAAACATAACGGAATTTTCATTTTTACCGAAACCCTAGGCCTAGGCCGTTTTGAGTGATTTGGCTGAGATTTCACCTGTTATTATTTGGGCCTAGTTCAGGAAGTTAAGGCACAGTCCTTCTCTACTTCAGCTGACCGGCTACCATACGGTGTCATATTTACACAGGTGTGTTTTTACTCTGCAACTCTCCGCCGCTAACATCTGTAGAGCAGAGTGGATTCTGAAAACAGGAAACTGCCCTTGGCAGGACCGTCGTGTTCCGACATTTAAAGACCTCAAATGAAATATGTGGCTGTTAAACTTGCGCCTGACCTATTGTACTGACTGCTCTCAACTGGGGAAAAGGCCTGATACACTGGCTTTCGTCATCTAATCGTAATGTAATATGAATTTTGAAGAACATAATAAAACCTAATCCTGAACTGAATAATGAATTGATGATTCTAACGAACAGATCTCAGATCTCACCAGAGCATTCAAAGCCATTGCCCCTGAAGCCAGGCTTGCACCTGCACTTGTAGGATCCTTGAGTATTCAGACACACAGCGTGGTGGCTGCACTTGTGGCTGCCGGCTGCGCACTCATCATTGTCTGTAATTGGAAGAAGCCTATTTGTACCTTTAGGAGCCGAACTAATCACAAATGTGTTCCTCTTAAATGGGTATACCTTACCTACACAGTCATATTTGCCATCGACATATTTTAGATCGTAGCCATCCTGGCACTTGCAGAAGTAGCTTCCAAAGGTGTTCACGCATTGTCTGTTGTACGGGCAGAGGTTCTTCCCAGTGACGCATTCATCAATATCTAAAAGGGAAACAAAACGGGGTCAAATATATCAAATGATCTGCCGATTAATGTTTATCAGTGCAAATCATAGACCTACAATTTGCAAACTGCAATATGGAAAATGAGCATAACCTACCTTTAACAAAACTGTGTCATATGTCCCATCAGGAAATAATCCGAAAATGCACTATTTGCACTATTTCCGTTGTGTTTAGTTGTATGCAATTTCAGGTATGCATGGTTTCACAAGGGTCTATTTATAGTCCGAAACTTAAGACCTGGGCCTGCAGCTATCACATCTAGCGTACGGGATGAGATTGCGTCCCTACATTTAGTTCAGATTCAAATTTAGGTTTAAAAATATTGTAGATATATGAAACTACTTATTTTATGTAGGAGTAGATATGGTTCTGTCTCATGATTATCCATTATCCTAGAGTATGTCTGGAAAACCTGACATAGAGTAATTGTTGGTCTGTGTGTTGAATCCATAATGACCATGAAAGGGAATACTCTCTTTTAAGTATTTTATTACTTTCCCTGTCATCAGATCTGATGTATAAACCAAACTTGCAAAAAGCCACATAATAAAAAAACAATTTTTTCCACTATGCAAAAAATCCAAAGCCAAGCTAAAGTCATTCCTGTTCAACACTGTGCGGTATTACTTGTTCATCGGATCACATTTTTTTTTACTGGTGTTTTATATTTCAAATAGCTTTTATTTTTTTATAAAAAAAAACATTGCATCAAAATTGTCACAGTGTGAGTGCGGTGACTCACCTACACAAGTCCTCTCATCTTGGCCCAGTTGCAGCCCTCCAGATGGGCAGAGGCAGCGGATTTCCCCCTGTACTTCCTCACAACCATACTGACAGTGAGCCAGAGAGCACGTCCTGGAGTCTGCGTAGACACATCAACAAACATTTTCGACGAGGCAAACTCTATGCACTGCGGTACTCTCCGTTTCCACTCAAGCTCTGAATAGAGTGCAAAAAAGAAACTCACTCGCACAAGATCCATCTGGCATTAAGGTGTACCCGTTGAGACAGTAGCACTTATAACTTCCGAACGTGTTCATGCAGCGATGCTCACAGGGACGCGGTTTCAAGCCGCACTCGTTTGAATCTAAAACAAAAGAAAAAAAAGTTATTTTCATGTATTTGCCCAGGACACCTTCTTTTCTTGAGGTCAAACATGTACGTTTTTACTTCAAATGTATGAAAACAGCAGTACACAGCAGCAAGTAAAGCGAGTTATAAATTTGAAATTGGAATTACGCTGTACCAAGTCTGACCAAAAAAAAGACCAGTGCTTTTTTTTTCTTTTTTTTTTCACTTTTTCCACTGACCCCAGTTACTCACCTTGACTACATGTCTTTCCGGTGTATCCTGGGAAGCACTTGCATTTGTTGGGGCCGACGCACTCTCCGTGCCTGCAGCCTTGCTCACACTGAGCTGGAAAAGCATTTAGAAAGGAAGTAATTACCAGCAGGAATATCAGTGGTTTTGGGAATGGATGCTGGTCAAACCACACATTCTCTTGTGCAGGAAAGGTTTTTCAGTCTTGAATGAGTTCATCCACATTTTGTTGGTGAGGGAAAATAGGCCTCACAAAAAGAAAAAATTGCTAGGACTGAATGAGTGTATTGTGGGATAAAATCTAGATTCTCTAGATTTTTTGTAAATGTTATTCTAAAAGCAAACTGGAATGTTGACATACCGGTTAAGACATTAATCATTTATTATAAAAATGATTGTTCACTGTTTTGTTCTTTGAATCGGTCAGCCCTTACCCTCACACTGTCCTTTACTGTTTTTCTTCCAGCCATAGCAACACTCCAGTCTCCTGCCATATCGGCACACACCTGGTTGATTTCCAGTAAGGACTTGTCGGTAGTGCCTTCGTAAAAGAAGCAGAGCAGAAGGTAAGCTCTATGTTTTCACTATTTCCATTGCTCAACCTGGTAATGCACAGAACAAAAAAGAGCACATTATAATCAAAACACTGAGGACAGCTCTAGGTTATTTCGAATAATGCTCATATTTCTTTCGTGCTATCGAAATGCTTTGAGGCATCCGTTTCTAATTAACAGTCCCAGTGGTAGTGGTGTGAAAAGAAGAGAAACACACAAACAACCTAAATAAAGGCTCCCCTCACATACTCCCTTATAAAAGCAGGGCTCCCCGTGGAGCAGCCGCCATCTGACAGGATGTTGGCTGCAGATGAAGAAACACACACTAATAAGACGTTTCCTGTGCAGCGTATTAATACTTATTGCATGAAACACGACTGTTTTCCGATGCGTACCTTGATCTCCATCTGACTCCAGTCACTGGAATCAACCGTAAAGTTATTCTCAGCATTGCACTCAGAATAACCTCCAGTATAGTGCGTAGAGATTACATTGCATGTGCATAGTTTTAACCTGCCGATTCGATTAAGATGCACATCTTCCCTTTGCCATTGACCTTGTAAATGTATCAAAAATCACACATCTGCGGAAATGTTTCCAGTTTGTGGCAGCATCATTTGCTCTCCTTTGAAGCGCAATGCTTTTAAGCTCTAAAATCCCAGATCTGAAGGTATCACGAAGGGGCAGCATCCTAAAAGCAGCCTGGGCTCCAGTGGGACCGGAGGAATCTGAGACTTGGTAGAAATCAACCAGAATAGCTCACAGAAGAAGGGCTCCTAAGTGTGGCAGGTGCTCTTCAGTTATTAACAGTTGCTGTGCCACATTTAGCCCAGACACTGTCATAGCTCCCATAGCTTCCTGTTCCTGGTAGTGGCAGCAATTTGTAAATACCATAAAAAAAACCCCGGAAGATAACTTAATAATAGGGGTTGTGTATGTCAATTATTAGGCTGCGCTTAAAATGACAGCTTATAGAGGAAGTCGTAATTTAAGGAATTCACATGAAAAGTATAGTAATTCCCTATCCAATATCACGGGGAACATATTTTCGGTATGTTATTATTGGTGCTTCTCAGGCTGAATTGAGTGAGGTAGACACATATTTTTCAGTCCACAGAAATCTATTTGACATTATACCGTAACATTTTTTGGACTCTTGACCAAGCATATATCCAGGTAAAATGACACCTGCTTCTTGCCTCTGGGTAGAAACACACCATGCAACTTCAAATTGTGTCTCTGGCCTCTACTTAATTGACTTACCTGTGGGTCTCTGCTCTACCAGAGGAGATGCAGATCAGCAGGAAAGAAGCACTGACCAAGGCGAACGGCTGCATGTCTGTGACTGTGAGCGGCCGGAGAGCTTTGTTTCCCACGGGGCTGACTTTGGGTTGCCGTGTGATTTCCGTCTATTCCCTCTGGGGGCTTACGCTCATTAAAATGCTGAGACAGGAGCAGATCTCAGTTGAGCCTTTGCACAAAGCACGCTGGATTTCAAATACTTCCAGAGCACAAAGTCAAAGTCTCCTCCAAGGGGGGAAGAAAAAAAACCCTCTCTCTCTCTCTCTCTCTCTCTCTCTCTCTCTCTCTCTCACTCTCTCACTCTCTCACTCTCTCACTCTCTCACTCTCTCACTCTCTCTTCAAGGCAGCAGCAGCCACACTCTGTGTCCCATAAGTTTCCACTTCTTCCTATGCAAAATTCCAGAGTTGGGTTGACACGGTGAAATGACACTGCTCTGTGAGGGATAGGTTGTGACTTTTGGAGGTAGGAGTGTGTTTGTGAGGGGGGTGGGGATTATGTTTAGGGGTGCTGCTCTCTTCACTGAAACCCTATACTGGACCATGCACGGGGGACTCTTCCTTTGAGACACCAGTAGGACAAACCGTAATGCACCAATGTCAGATGCCTAATAAAGTATGCATTTGATTTTATTCCCGTTCCTCGGGCTACCTTGGCTTTACATGCGTTTCTTGTTCGTCAGGCTGCCCATGACGTCTATATTTTGGATAATTAGCTGTATCGGCTAATTGTGGAACTCAGACATGCATAGGCCTGTCATTAGCAGCTGCAGTTTTCTTTGATGTCTTCCTCTCAGGTCGCACATAAACCGCCGCTCACTCACACATGCTAATTCCAAGTTCAGCCATAAAAAGGCTTTCAGGAGCCTTCGCGCTTTTCGAGGTCAGCTCCAACATCTGGTCCTGCTCCTCTGTACCCGCAGAAATGGACAGGTGAGGTTTTGTGTGGGAGCCTCTGGGTTTCGGTTACATGTTTTGAATGACAGGGGTCATTAGGGCTCTGAATTAGAAAAAAATCCGCCTCATTTAGACTTGAAATGTCTATCCAGTGCCAAACCACAAAAAGAGGTTCATAATGATGATAGCGTCAGTGGAAATAACTTTCAGGTGAGATGGAAATCTGCCATTAAACTCTGTAGTTTAACTTAACCGTTACTTTGCCGGGTGTTTGGCACTCATGTCAGGAAGCAGAACTGTTCCAGCTTAATAAATGTGGGTTATAGCTCATTAAATTTTCATAGCAAGAGGTCAGTCTTGGTTCAGCCCATTTATAGCAATTATTTTACATGCGTGAGTTTAATGTAGCTCTGCTCATGTGATGCTCCAGGTCTAATCGGTGTAATGCTGACCTGTAAAGCGTGTGTTATTATATAATAAAGCTATAATGTTTGTGTTGGTTAGTGTCTCTACCATCACATTGGTGTGTAGCCATTAGTCCTAGACTCCTGCCACTAGCAATTTTCTGACACATAAAGACACACACACACACACAAGCACACACCACACACACACACACACAGACTAATGCAGACACACGCACACGCACACACACACTTTTTCCTCTATGTGTAATTTCTCCTCTGCAACCTGACTCTATATGACTGACATCTCAGGCATGTGGGCCATGCATACTATACATTAAAGCTGTCTCTTTGGTGCTGACTGTGTGTGTCTTGGTTCTGTGCTTAGTGTCATGTGACCGTGATGAAGCCATTACTGTCAAAATACAGCACACGGTATAGTTTTTGGGCATCATCAAGCACATATTAAGGAAAAAAGATATGACGAAATACCGTCTTTCAACATGTATTGTATTAGTGAAAAATAGCATGATTATAGAATCGAGATTTCTCAAAATCATGAGATGCTTTTGCTGCACTTATGGTGCGATTTTTTTCAGTTCTCGTTATAAGTTTTTTCTTCTTCGCAGTACAGGCATATGTTTTATTATGAAATATTTGTTCTGTTTAAGTTTTGCATCTGCATTGTGCCAGACACAAATATTTTTTTGTCAACAGTCCTTATTTCGCTATTTTAGTTTTCTTCAAATACACTTTTTTCCCAGGAGGGGGAGACATAGTTCACTGTTTGCTAATATATTGGCCTGGCTGCTGTAGACAATGTCTGTGATCAAGTTTGTATGTGAGTTGGAGTTTCCCCTTCATTCTTTATTGATTTTGCATCTTATCTAACATAGGTTGCAGAAAGCTACAATATATCTTGAATGAGCGTTAAGAGACGATGATACTGATTGGTCAGGGATACACTTCTTTGAGTTATTATTATGGAACAAGACAGGGTTAGTTTAACATTTGTGTGTATATGATAGATCCAGACTAACACAGCTCACATGTGGTTATTATAATCTGCTTCCTTTGTATGTTTCTTTGTTGCCTCCTTCCTAAACTAGTTACAAAACAAGGCTGCAAGTGCCAAAGCACTTTGTTGCAACGCTCTAACCTTCACGACCAGTTCTCGCCGACTTCTCTAAAATTCACTCTAATTATTGACTCCAATGTTGCAGACATGAGTCAATGGGGTTTTAATATGATAATGCAGCCGATGATGGTAGTAGGAATCCAAATGCAAAAAGCCTTTTTCTCTATGAGAGAATTTGAGATGAGCAGAAACAGTATTCATCCAGCCCCTCACTGTGGCCCACGGTACAGCTCTCAAGACTTTTACTATAAAAGGAGAAACAAGGCTGTTGAAGAGTTATTTTGAAAGTGATGTGTGTTCACGACCACATCCTGCCCTGAGTGGGAAACGACATTAGCGATGAATGCACTGCAGAGAAGAGTGACTGCTGTGAAAATGGGCCCATGCTCATCACAGATGATGTGATACACCCTATTTTCAGGTTTAAACATGTTTCACCTATGCATTCTATTGCCTTCAAGCCACACTTTAAAAAGGCAGACTGCGACATCTATTTCTTTCAGTCTGCTTAGGCGGTATAAAAGAGGAAGGTTTTCCTTCTTTTCATGGCAATGTGGTTAGTCTTAAAACATCCAAAGTCTGATCCAACATGCATTACACTAGACAATTGCAGTGGTGCAGAGTGGGAGCTGTGACTTCCTCTTGCTCAAGTAAAGTTGACTTGAAAATGAACCCCCTTTCGCCGGGGTCGATGTGTGCAGATTTGACCGGAGTATCCATCTGGAATAGCCTGCCCTTACATCTGTAACGCTGATAGAGGATCAAAATAGTAATTTGTTGCACACATGCTTCCATATATATAATAAAAAAATAAAAAAATAAAGAATTGAACAGTTGGTGTGTCACATGGTATTTAATTAACTTAATATTTAAAAAATTAAACTTTTTTGCACATTGTTGTCATTTTACAGCTCTGCCCCCTTTGTGGGGGGGGGGTAGACCTCTCGAGTCGGTTGATGCGTGGCTCTGCAGTATTTATTCATGGGTTTGCCTGGTCAGGGACGTTTTACTGAGCTTTTCTAGTCTGTCACTCTCAATCAGATCTCCCACGCTGGGCCTCTCTGCCGCAGAGCTGATGGTGGTGCTTCTTGAAATAAAACTGAACAACGTCGGCTGCTTCGCTAGAGTCGTACAACTGTCCTCTTGCATCAGAGTAGGCGACAGACGTTTGTCTGCTGCATTCAGTTCAACTCATGTAACTGTTGCATTGCCGCCATGCTTTTCTGTGAGTCATCCTCCTTGGCGAATCCTCACTAGATGCCAAGCACAACTAAACAACATTACATGTGGATAGTCAAGCTATAAAGATGTAGCCGTTGCTTTTTATTTTTTTATGTTTTTTAGACTTCTGCTTCTTTAAATCTTTGGTTGGTCGTAATGGGGAACTTCCCCTTTGCACTTCCTGTCTCATGGCTTTATCTAAATACATGTACTTTCCAAAGTGCCTCTTTTATTCACCACCTTTTCACAACATAATACACTTTCAAAGTTATTCTGAACATTTGTATAATTGCATCATTACCTAAGGACCCATTATTCTTCTTTGCTGCATTCTACTCGTGTTGGTTCCTCGTGCATGCATTTTGCATCTAAAACCATCATTTGTTCACATTTTAGTTTTGGGATGAGACCCTGACAGCATCAGTATTTCGTTTTTTTTGGTTTAACACAAAACATACAAAGTCATGCAACTTTTGTATGAAAATGCGTATTTTCCATGCTGCCACAATCACAGCTAAAATGAAAAGAATGCGATACTGCTATTAAGAAGCTGTAACTTAAGTTTTCTTTGTTCTTTGATGTCTGTTAGGGGTTCAAATGACCATTTAACCTTGTAAAGTGGCAAAACCCGAACGTTTTTTGTTTAAAGCTGTTCTTTATTCTTCTTAACTGGGGATGTTCATGCTGGCTATAATTACACAACTATGTACCTAGGAAAAGAACCCAGTCTACCTTAGTGTAGTGATCATGTTATCCGCATGCCTAACATGATACGACATGCTGCAGTATCACTTTTAACACCATGTCTTGGCTGTGTCCTTGCATTACTTTACGCAAGGATTGTAGGCTGCTAGGGAGTTTGCATTTAAAAGGATTTTGCTGATCTAAAAAACCTAAGAGTAAAAGAAAAAAGCAAAATGAAAACAACAACGTTTAATTTCCCGTTTATACTTTTGATAGGCTTTGTAGGTGTTGCTGCATGGTCAGAAATCATGGACTTAAAGGAAATGTACTTAATTCATGAAAGTGTTTGAAAATGGATGACTAGGTGGTGAACTATATTTTATAACTCCACTAAATTTCTGAGGGGAGAGAACGTATGTTTTTTTGGGCAGATGTATGGCCGCTCCCTAACAGCTAGAAAACTTGACAGACATGTTCAGCCTGGTTTACCTTTGCATTTACTCTTTATTTCATAACTCCAGGCAGACAGGAATGGCGCTTTAGTGTCGCACCTACATGTTCCTCTGTGTCCACCTCTGCACAGTATGGGGTGGAAACGGTCTGCGACAAAAGGAAGAGAGAAAATGTCATCAACCATCAGAAGTATCACTTCAAAAACTGTGGTCTGTGTTTTGTCCCGACACATGCGCGCATCTTTAAGTCAAAGCTGAGATTAAACCATTCTTAGACGTGATTTTAATGCCGTTACTCTTGTGGCCGTGTTTCACAACACGTCTGTTCGACTCATGCAGACATGTTTAGAGAACGAAATGCGTGTGATGCAAGTTTGCACGGCTTTATGCTTGCGCCACAAATGTAAATGTGGCTGTACGTCGTTTCACAGGGTCGACCTGTACGGTCCCATGGCCATTACAGTGTGGCGTACGTCCAGTTGAGACGTGTTGAATCTGGCCAGGACTGTAGGAGCGCCTTCCTCAGGCCGGTTTTCCTCAAGTCGTTCGAAATCCACCGCGTTCACCGTGCTTCTGTCCAAAGAGCTCTGCAGTTCAACCACTCTCTGGCCCGTGGTGCATTATGGTAGAAGATCCGCCCAGAGAACTCGCGCATTCTCGTAGAATTACATAACATGCTTGATGCTCAATCGCATAAATGGCGGCGCAAAAAAACTATTTATAATCATAATCCACTGTTCCCATAATGAGCAAGTAGACACAGTCTCACATCAAGTAGGGGGAGGATGTGTTCGGCTTTTGGTAGGAAACATAAATCAGGCTGTTTCTTTGCAGTTTGATGTTGACATGTAAAGTTGTTGTTTTTTTTCAGTGACTGACAATTGAGACACATTATACTGATGCTCATAGAACAAGTAGTAAGTGTCAAATATTTGCACATGCTATGACATCCATATGACCTTTCTTTACCAACAACACATAGACGGGATGTTTACAGCCCTGAGTGGCTCAGGGCCAAACCTACGTACATTGTCACAAGTATGTGTTTTTTGATGTCAGGGTGGTAAGCTACACGTTCCGTAAACGCGTGTGCCAAACACACAACCAGAAATAAAATCTCCAGCTTTCTTCAGACACTGTGGCAATGTAAAAGTTCCCCAGCAGTTGAATTAGCCGTGCAGTTTTGCCACTACAAAGAGCTGCTGCAGCTCTTTAACCACTTCCTCTTACTCACCTTTGATTAAAAACTTCTGGGTTCAGACAAATTCACAAAAAGAAAGCCTACTATAACATACAGCCAAACTGGGAATGGAAAACAACAACATGCAAAGTAGATTGAACAGTTAGAGCATGACAACACCCTTTTTGTCAACTAAGGATTTTTGTGTGTGTGTATACTGTATATATATATATTCTAATTGTTTTCGTATCAAATGCTAAAAGTTTCCATGAACAAGAAAAAGAAATTAACATTGTGAGTGCTCAGAGAAATGAAATGAAATAAGCCGTTGTGGAAAACCGTACTGCGAGTTGACACGACTGTGACCACACGAGTGGGAGGGGGAGAAGTTAACACCCAGTGGTGCTCTGAATGTTTGTCAAGAACACTATCTTGCTTCCGTTTGAGGATACATACCAGGCCAAAGGACTTGGCAAGAGAGCCAGGTCATCCGTGCGGCTTTGGTTGGGGGCAGCCCGGCCCAATAACAACAACCCCAACAGTCACGTATCTAAGTCTCAAGAAAACCAGAGGGTGGTTTTGTTCCTTTGAATCGAAAAAAAAAAAACTCTGGGCATATACTTGGGCACTTGCTCTTCTTTCAAAGGGGAACTACTTTGTTTCCTGTACTGCCGACGGCCCTCTGCAATTTCTCAGACAAAACATGTGACTGTGACAAAGCATTGAGAACAATAGGCCCCGTCTGCCTCTCAATTCATCCACCTCCTTGACGACCGCTCGTCCCACACAGGGCCCGTGTGCCCTTACTTGATCTCATAGTATATTATTGTCACACACGTCATGTTTCTGACAGTTTGTCCAAGCTCTGCATTTTCCCCATCTGTTTTTGTGCCTATCGACACAGACACTCTTCCAGAGCGTATGCCCATTTATCACCGCCACACAGATTCTATTCTATCCCCCCCCCGAACACAGGCGAACTGGTATCTCACGCCACACTTTTTCCTCTCACTTCCTGTCCCTGTGTCACACTTGATCAGCCAAATTTAAACCCCCGCCTTCTCCTCAGCCTTCTGCACCATATGACAAGATGTACTCGTACTCGCTGATCTGATACTGTCAATTCTTTCTGCTCTTTAACTTTTACCGCACGCACACGGCACACTGGTGCTGAAGGACAGCGTTTACGGTTTACGGTGCCCGTAGCTGCTGAGCTACTGTACGCGCCCGGGTGCTCTTTGCCGCTCCCAGGTGGAATGCACTCGTCGCACTGAATCACGCCTGACTCTGTCTGTGCCGTCATCTGCCGAGCTTACCGGCTCACAAAATTGCGGTTGTTAAAAATGTTCTGAAATGGGAAATCAGTGTAGCTCATTTAATCTTGCTGTTTTGTATTTATTTCAGGAGTTACATATTTATGGTATGGAACTAAGACCACAATAAAAAAAAACAAAAAAAAAACTTACAATTTAAATTGTTTTTGTAAATGTAAAATATTTGGTTCAGAAATGTTTTTATTATTAACATTGGTCAGAGATGCATGTTTCCCTTCATGAGCCACTTTTCGGCCGTCATTCTTGCCGTGTAATTCCGTGGGGCTGCCTTTACTGCAGATGCTTCACTTTGTAACACGAGCCGTTCTTACCAAACAAAAGGCCAAAAGATCTCATAGAGATGGAAACGGGTCAGGCAACATTGTGCTAATTGTGAGTTTGCTCTGATAATAATCTATTTTATTTTTTTATTCTATTTTGTGTCACTAAAGGTCCTATCAATATCTGCACACTGATAAACGCGGGGCAGACATCGGTTTGAATGGATTGATATTCCTGCCGGCTCAAATCTGGGAACTTCTCTGTCACGCATAGCAACCATTATGGTGTGTCGCTGCATTGGCCTGCTCACGCCCTCAGCTTTTGTGTCTACTCATCACACAATAGCAGCGCAGCTTTTTCCCACCATGGGTATAATAACGGGGACAAAGATGAATGGTCCTTTCTGTGGTGCACTTTGAATTTCAAATGTAAAGACGTCGAACCTCCGGACAAATTCCTGTAATGGTAACATGACGTTGTTATTACTTTCCAAAACAAAAGAAAGACCATGTACTGGCGCGTGACAAACCAAAGGACTGATTCATTTGTTTAATCGGTGCTGATTTTTTGTGTATCGCTTTGGCACTGCCCAGCCAATTGTTCCACATTCAGTCAGCCCATTCACTGGCCAACTGATATACGTGGCTCAAATACATATGTGCTGTGCTGCATACCTAAACCCCTGAGTAGAGGCAAAGATGCTCCTTAACAGGCATGGACACGTAGATGGGAAATTTGTTTCCCCCAGAGAAAATACCAAGCATTCTGTTGCCCTTCTCAGTTTGAACAAACGCAGCAGAAATGGTTTACTGTGGGAGTTGCGTTTTTTCCATGTTTTATACTTTTCCGTGTCGTGAAGTTGTTTTGCACCATGTGCAAACAGTGATTGGAAAAGATAGTCAAACGAAATGCCTCACTACTGTGGAGGAACGTTAACCACCATAAAACCAGGACATTCCGCACATACTGCACAGATTAAATTATTTCTATATTATTGTTTGGATATTAGGGGTAAAATATGATAACCTGAAAGTTAGTGTGTGTATTTATAGCTTTGACAATACACCAGTGTGTAATAATGTGTGGAAAAAAATGGAAATCCCCTCTATTAACATGGAATCGGAGCATTAGAGAGATTGACCAGTTCAGCTCGGGCTTTAAAATGAGTATAAGGAAGGAGCAGAAACCCAGAGGTGAGTCTCATCATAATGCTGCTAGCAGCTGTGAACTACTGCCACTTCCTCCTTTTGTTTAAAAATAACTAATAGGAAGAAGTGTTTTTTTTTTTGCATTCCTTTTTATTATGTTTCATTTGTGAGGGGTTTTCAATGTTGATTTTATTTTATTTTTAACTCACATTGGCAAAGTTTAGATCAAAAACAAGTTACCTTGTGATCTCTGCAGCTTTGACCAAGGTTTGGTTGTTGGTAGCGGATGTTAGTAGTTGAGAGTATTTCTGTATTTGCCTCACCTCTTGTTGCAGACGTGCCTCCATGTATGGCCTCAGTTCAGCTGATCTTAATGGCTACTTATAATATGGTGCATAATACTTCACAGTATTGCAAAAGTTGTTTTAGGTCAATTTTATGAACATGACATTTAGTTTGGTATCCTTCAGTGGTTTTGTAATGCGGTACTTCTGAGCTTCTTTGGCCATCTCATAGTACCTTGTGTTTATTGATAGTGTCAGCCCCTTTCTTGGCGGGTGTGTGTGTGTGTGGGGGGGGGGTTTGCTATGAAACTGCAGAGTGCTCTCATTATCAACACACATTACGTATGTAGCCATAGGCAGGCATCTGTGCCTTTCGTAGTGGACTGCAGTCAGTCCAGCAGGTGCCCGTCACAATACTGGCAGATGGCCTTGTGGTGCCCCAGGCCAAGTTCACCACAATCAGCCCTTAGTTTCATTTGCATCCCATTACGGGGACAGATATCAGTACTTTATTGGGCCTAAATCACGGAATGTAGATAAGCAGCCATAGTAAAAATGAGTTCCTTCAAGCCCAGCAAATACGGTTTGAACTGTCCGGACTGTCTTCCCTTAAAGTATTCTTGAGAAATATGCTGTGCCCCGTAGCCACATTCATGATTTTGAAGATGTCAGGGCTGTCAAATGATGTCAACTAGTTCAAACTTGGTGTGTAAATCAGGGTCTTGTAATGTGACATTCGCTAATGTGCTCGTAAAAGCACACATTGTCGGGGAACAATGAGGGGCTGTTTGACCAGACCTACTAATAGGGATGGTAGAACACTTTGGCTGACATCACAGACGTAAGTGAATAGCTATCTTGGCATTTTCGTGGTTCTTGAAAAAAAAAAAAAGAATGTCCCTGTATCCCCATACTAAAAGAAAAAGGTGGGGGATGAATGTGAAATTGTGACAATCGCTCAGCAGAGCCTATTGTTGTTTCAGCACAGCTGTTATGGTCTACTGTAAAGGCACATAGCGGTTACATAATATCCCCCACTACCCACATGAGATACAGCTGTCGCCTCTGTGCAGCAGACTGATGTTGTCTTTTTTTTTCCCCTCTTTAAATAGATTGTAAAAAAAAACGAAAACTTTTAACTTGGTGAGAGCCTCCGAGTAGTGCGCCGGTTACCCCATTCAATGAGGTCACCAAGAACCAAGGTTTTCGTTGACTTAATGCTCTCAGTACGAGCATTACTCACTCCACCACAGCACCAATCCCCAAACGTTTTCTCTCCTCTGCATTCTTCTTAAAAAAAAGCTCAGTAGAAAACAGAAGTGGAAGTGGTGGACTCAGTGTATAGATATGCAGTTTCAGCTCTCAGCAAAAACTGTCGTGGTCCATATGTGAGCGCATGACTTCAGGGCAAATTCCAACAGCCTCGACAGGTAAAGCAGTACACGTTAGGTATCTGAATACAGCAATGAATGCAGACACAGGGAATTCTAACTTTAGATTTTTCCTGACATAACCCCTACCTTATCCTTTATAGTGTTTACCATTCTTATTTTGAGGCAATTCCACACACTGCTGCGGCTGATATAAACAGACCTGAAGATAGGTACTAAATGTAAGGAAAACGTAAACACTGTTCGGCCCCTTATCCAGCACTCGAGATAAGTCAAGACAGGATCAGACTTGTCGGGAATGATAAATTCTCAAAACAAAGACAAAGACAACCTTTATTAATCCCACACACAATCAGGAAGTTAGTCATCTGCATTTAACCCATCTGGTCCAGCACCACAATGTCCACAGAGAGTGAATGCTCCAGAGCAGTGAGCATTCGATTTGTCGGCAGATGTTTGTGTGGGGGGTAAAGTGCCTTGCCCAGGGGCACAGGTCAGAGTCTTTGAGTGGACAGCAGGATTGAATTGCAGTCTGTGTTCCAGATTTTCTTTTTGAGATTGCAGTTGGGGTTGTGGGGGCCTTGGAACCAGAAACCAACTGCTCTGAAGTCCTGTCTCCTTCTCCGCTAGTCCACCGCCTGCCAAAAGTGCCTCATTGCAGTTTCACAGTGGGAAGCTGCTGTTGCTACAGCTGGATGCTGGAGTCTATGGGACTAGATGTGCTCATACCAAGGCTTGGCCTAACAGACCAGGAACAACTGCGAGGAACCAAGTTTTGAGTGGACTGCATGGCTGCTATAATTTTGGTTGTGCCAATGTGGCAAGGAAGGTCACATTTTCTCAAGGAAGTCACGGTTAATTTCACTCCGAAGTTATTCGTCGCATTTGATGCGTTAAGTTTGAGCGAGATTGCCCCGGCAACGGTGCATGTAAAACATTTTGTAAAGACTCAGTTTGATGCAACAAACCCAGGATTGTGGCCAACATCGCATCTGTTCGTAGAAAATTAACACCTAGGAATACATGATAATTATAAGTAAGAGCCATGCATGGTAAATGGGTTTGACTCACAAGCTGCGCAGTTACTAAACAACAAAAGAAAGACACAGTAGTTCATTCATTCATTTTTTTTTTTTTTATTTCTGCATATTTAGACTTGTGCATTCCAGTTCAAGTTCTTTACAAAAAAGGATCCACTTGCCGCTGCGAGCATTAAGCTGGTGGTCAGGGAAGGGCCACAGATCTTAAAAGCGTAGCTCCCTCAGCTGTTAGACGACACAGCCAGCCAAAGCTACACAGACGACCAGAAACCCATGCCGACATGGAACCACACTTGCTTACTGTACAGAGAGACGTCTGGACGAGTGAATGGTGAGAGTTTGACCTGCCCTTATTTTGTCAAATAAAGTACTGCAGCTCGGAATACATTGTTGGAGAGGTGGGAGAGGCCGAGGCATGTGGAATGTATGGCGTATAGGCGGACCCGCCCTCATTATGTTGACTTCTCCTGTTCGATGGCTGCAAGTGGAAGGGGGGGGAAGTTTGCATTAGAGCTTAAGTTTGTCCGCAATAGTAATGAAATGCTCACGTTAAACAAGCACACCACGTACTTTCGTTGGTTGGCAGTGTGTTTTTCTCTTCAGTCTGGGTCTTCTTCAGCTTGGTCTTGTCGAAGGTTGTGACTTCATCGACGTTGGGTTTGTCAGCCATGTTTACAGAGACTCTGGAAATAGGAAAAACTTGTGATTATGCAAGACTTAATGAGTTCAACGTCAGCGCTCAATTAAAACTCACTTCAGGCCCACGGAGGGATAATCACAAGTCTGAGCCCAGATCATGTGAAAGGCCATTTATTAAAAAATAAAATGTAAATTAACCTCGGCTAGATTTGTAAAAAAAAACAAAACCTAAAATAGGCCCCGTGTGCAAGGAAGCGGACTTGACAACATGTTGGTGTCATTCAGTTCGTGTGTGCAGCAGCGCGAGCGACCACCGCCCTGTTTAGACTCCGATTCAGTCCTCCCTCCGAACAAAGAGTCTCCGACACACAACATACAAACACTGAACATAGCAATCAACACGTAGACACAAATGGATTAGACTGATGGATACGGAATGCGAGCTTTTGTCTCGATTCATACACGCGCGCACGCACGCACACACACATTAAAGCAGCAACGTCACGCTACGCCCATCACTCGCATTTCTTTGTATGTCAGATCACCTTTAAACATTCATAATTTCCCCATCCCCACCACCTTTTCTCAGCGTTGATTCTCTCTCGCTCACACACACACACACACACACACACAAGCATTGAGCTGCAGACAAATGTGCAGACAATGGGAGACGACGATGAGATACGCAATTAACGCATAATCACCAAAAGGACCATTCTGCAGCCGAGCCACACAACGAGCAGGGTGGTGGGGACAAAAAAGAAGCAGGCACACAAACACACTGACGGCCACGCGACACTCACCAGGGTTCAGGTCGACACACGTCAGCTGTGGGTCTTCGATGCAGCAGCGGAGTGTTGGCCCCTGCTTCGCTCACTGCATATATACTGCGCACTATGCAAATGACCACCCCCCGAAGCCACGCCCACACCCACTCCCTCCCAACCCTGCCAGTGTACGTCTATCTTCGTTTACATTTATAAAAATGAAAACATCGCCGTGAAAGTCACGTATCCGTAAACTCAAATACATGTTTAAACCAGGGATTTCATCTGAGCAACGATGAGGGTAGTCAGCAGCGACCAGCTGAAACAGATTAGGCGAGTGAAACCAGTCTGCTGAGCCTCTCCTCTCCACATGGGAGGCTTGGATACCATCACAATAGTGTCTGATCATGTTCACGGCGCAATCGAAACGTGGGGTCACTGAGCTGGTCACTGAGCGGGGCTGTAGGTTTCGGGACTCACTTTTAAAGTGCCCCCCCCCTCTCAAAAAAAACTGCGTTCAGTGGCGACACCATGTGGACAAGTGAGGTAATAAGCTGGGAACCATACCTAGGTCACGTGGGTGAAAGAACACGGAAGAACATACAGGGAGGAGTGTATTGACACATTCATTCTGAAATCACGATTTCCAATGTTGTGAAACGTTTATACTATTTTTATTTTATTTTATTCATTTTGAGACTTTAAAACATATTGTACAGACTTCAGCATTTCACACTTTCCCTTTTGTATGTTGATCTCAAATTCTTTTTTGAGGTGAGATGGAGACAGGACAGTAGACGGAAACAATCAAATGAATGACACATATTTCATATAATTTAATATTTGCACACAAATCACAAGATATTCACAACAAATTACCATAGATAAGCAAAAGTTATATATACATGTCTTTAGTTGTTCTATATGAACTCCCACGCAGGGTGCCACACCTCGAAACTTGTAAAGGACCAAACCAGGACAGTGGTTATAAAAACAAACTCCAGATGTTCTTGTCTACATAATTTATACGTTTTTTCCAGAAAATCTTGATCCCACTTCATCTGCCGCTGAAGTACTTTGAATAAATCTTGTTGTACATGACCACATTGTCTACTCTGACGACATTCCTCAGGTTTTGCCAAAACCAGGGCTCGGCAGCTGGAGTTTTCGGCCACTCTATTACACTTTTCTCACACAGCCTCCTCCGCAGGCGCAGGAAGTGAGAATGCTGCAGGACAGGCTCCAGCATCAGCAGAACAATCACGTCCACATTTTCATCCAGTAGTCTCTGGTGGGCCAGATACATTGCCAGCTTGAAAACCCCAGTCTTTACATAGCGCTCTGTTAGGACAAAAAGGGTCTTGCGACTGTATTGGATGCTGTTTGTGAGGTTGTCCAGCAGCGGGACTCCGGGGAGCCAATCCCTCTCTTCCAGACACAAAGGATGAAGCTTCTCTCCTTCCTCTTCCAGTTTCACTCGCAGATTCCTCAATACCCACTCAGAGACATGTTGATCTCTGGTGTCATAAGTCACAAAGACATCATAAAAACTGTCTGACGAGTTCAAGGATCGGTATCCCTTCAACTTGGCTTTCATGTAGTGTATCACATAGGAAGCGTCCCAGTAAAATAAGTGAGTAACAGTTGCCACCAACATAAAAGCAATAATGAAGAAAGTTGTGAAAAGGTACATCAGGAATGCCTCGTTGTCATTTACACACTGGTTGATTTCAAAGTATATCAGCGCTTGCCCCTTCTGGTCTGCTGAAGTGTAACATTTCACGTCACTCGTCAGTCTGGGGAATTTAATTCTGCTTTTTTCGATCCACAGAATAAAATCCATTGAGTCACAGGTGCACTGGAACCGGTTGTTCCGCAAGAACAAAGTCTGAATTGGATTGCCGTGCCTCGACTGGAAGGAGGATTGATTGATCGTGGTCAGTTTGTTGTAGCTAAGGCTAAGAGTCTTCAGGCTTTTGGGACCATCTATGAATCCATCGTCCAAGTGGAAAATCTTGTTGTGACTCAAGTCGAGGAAAGTCAACGTTTGAGTGATAGTCGAGTTTATACCTCCCACTTCAGCTAAGAAATTGGAGCTCAGGTCTAAAATTTGAAGTTGATGGAAAAACCTCAGTGCATCCCACTTAAAACTAGTGAGCGAGTTGTGGCTTATGCATAGCTTGGTGAGATTAGGTGGCAAATGTTTGTAAATGTCGCCCGGAATTTTTGCAATTCTGTTATGGGATATGTCCAACAATGTCAAATTAGTAAGATTAGTAAAAAGCTTGTTGTAGGAGCGATCCCTGTCTCTCCAAAGATCTCCCAGAAAATTATGTGTAAACTGAAGTTCTGTCAAAGATTTACTGTGCATCTGTTTTGTTGTTAATGTGTAAATGCCATTGTGACTCATATTCAGCACTCGCAGAGCGGGCAGATTTTTCATAAAATGTAAATTGTGCGTTATCCCGAATGCTTCAAAGTAGTGTGCGTTGTAACTGAGGTCTAGTACTTGTAGTTTTTGCAGTTCTTTGAAGGCGCTGTCGTAGGCCAGGTCGATCTTGTTGAACGACAGGTCCAGGTATGTGAGATTGGGCAGCGAGGCGAACTCTGTGCCGTTGGGAGCTGCTGAAAATCCATTTCCCGAGAGGTTGAGACATGCAATATCGCCATAGCCATCAAACTGCTTCGGAGAAATAAAGAACAGATTATTTGAGTTGAGGATAAGCACTCGACCAGCTTTGTAGCACTCATTGTTGGTGCGGTGGTGTGATCTCTCATAAGCAAAGTCTCTTGAAAGGGGTGAAATGGAAAGGTCTGATCTCCCATTGTTTGCGTCACTCGGAGGTGGAGGCTCTGCCTCCGGAACGGGATACAGACGGTTTTCTGCGAGGTTAATGATTTTCAGGTGGGATAAACTGCTGAATATGGTAGAATCAGAGTGGATGATGAAGTTTGTGCCTAAGTTCAGCACAGAGAGATGCTTGAGCTCGTACAGCGGGCGGAGGGTTCCCGGTCCAATGTTCTGGAACACCAAACCTTCCAGTTGAAAAGTTCTCAGTTTCAGGAGGTGCGAAAAGTCTTGAGAAAGATTTACGGTTTTAGGGTAGAGCTTGAGAGCAAAGTTGAAGGAGATATCGATAATCTCCAGCCTTCCGAGGTTTCTCAGAAACGTTGCCTCCTCGGTAATTGTTTTGAGCAGAAAGTTAAACGACAGGAACAGTCCTTTGAGATTTTTCAGCGTCTTGAACCAGGAGTTTTTCAGGGCACTCAGTGAATTCCCTCCCATGTTCAGTTTCTCCAGCTTTGTTAGACTTTCAAACGCAGAAGGATGGATGCCAAGGGACACATTTTTGCAAGACACACAGGGATATGGCGCATTTTGACATCTGGGACAGTTCCCTTGTATCTCGAGTTGTTTTAAATCATGTAGCCCATGGAAATCCTCTTTAGTTATCTGCTGTATTTGGTTAGCGCCGAGATATAACACTGTTAAGGACTCAGGTAGACCTTTGGGAACCTCCGTCAAGTTGTTAAATGACAAGTCCAGCGTCTGCAGCTTGGTCAGGCGTGCAAAACTGCCATCCATAATAGTGACGGATTTATTACAGGGATTCCACGAGTAGCAGTTTTTGGATAACCACAGTTCGGTCAGGTTTGTTAAGACAATAGGGCTCAGGTCATCCAACGGAATCTTGTTGTTTCTCAGCACAAGTCTTTCTATACTGAGAGGGAGATCGCTGGGAAATCTCCCCAGACAGTTGCCAACCAGCTCCAGAACTCTGAGTTTGGTCAGATTTTTGAATGTGTCTGCTTCAATGAGAATTTCTTTGTTCTTGTTCAACCAGTTCAGTTTGAGCTTGGTGATATTCAGCATTGTAGAAAAGTTTTTCCCCGAAATATTTGGGATGTGATTTTCTGATAGGTCGAGGTCCGTTACGTTCGGCATTATCCCTTGAGTCATTTTAAGCAAAACTCGTCCTCTGCAGTCAACTATGACCTCAGAGTCATCGCAGGCTCGGACGTCGCAGGGGAACCGTGGCGACATCCACACGGGCTCACATGTAGCAGGCTGCACGGGCCGGATCTCATGTTCCCAATACAGACAGAACAGCAGCAAGCGCATCCACCATGTGATGGTCTGTAGATAAACAATGGAATCTGTATCAAACAAGTGATGAGTGACAGTGTGCACTTTTAGCCAGCAGGTGGCAGTATGTTATAAGTGGAATAACACTCAAATGGGACTTTGTCAGAATTCAATTTTGCATTAAGTTCTTGCAAGAGACTATCTTATGTTTGCTTAATGGAGACCATTGCTTTGTGGCCACATCTAACATTTGTGATATCATGACACATTTGATAAAATTCTGCAACAGTAATGTAGCACAAATGTATCATTCATTTCAATACACATATACAAAAACACTACATTTATCTGCAAACAGTAGCCACCACAACTAAGAAGTAAGCATGGGTGTTTTTTCAGAGATTAGTTCATCATTTCTGAAAAAATCTTCTGAATAGCTTGTAAAACTATTTAGACTGACGCATTTAGAATCTTTAAAAGTATTTATTGGATACGAGTCTCTAATCACTCGTACCCCGCACCAAGGGGTTAATAGTTTTGAAGGTTCAATATTCAAATAATAAAGATGATATTATTTTTCCCACAAACTTTACTATGCGGTATTCATTGCACAATACACTTTCATCAATACAGTTTTCAATCAATTGTATGAGGAGCCAAATGAATTCAAGCTGAGTATTGTTACGTTTTATAAAGTTACAAGCACACAATCAGAGAATCACAAAATCAAAATAATCAAGATTATGTAACAACATCAAATTACAGCACATGCGTATAACAAGTAACTCCATAGCTCCTGCTGTTTAATAAGTCTTATGAGTAAAATATATGTACATACTGCAACACATAGAACAACATAAAAAACAACAGCAGTTTAACTTGTATGAATAAAACTCACCATTGTGCATGTATCGTATTGATTCCTCATTCCTCTTTGAAAAAGCGATCACAGCGATCAGATTTCCTCATTTTTAACATACAGTGGCCCCGAAAGAACACCCCCCTGCCGCTGAAGGCATTAGAATGGCTCACACAACAAGAAAGCCTCACAGACAGAAGTAGCGTATGAAATGCAGAAGTAAATCTCTCTCGTTTCCCTGTTTCGTGACATGCTGCCAGTTTCATGGGTGGGATTTTCACACATTATAATTCATTCGCAGAAGTACGTCCAGGACAATCAGACGTTGCAGTTTGGACTGTTAGTTTACAGTGATTCTTTGAAGAGGTCGTTGTATTGTTTGTGACTTTCAGTTGCTAACACGCTTCTCAGCCTAAACCAGAAGTACGGCTGGGCCTGAGGGTTTGTTGGCCACTCCAGCACAGACCGCCTGTAGAGTCTCTTCCGCAGTCTGAGGTACTTTGAATTGCACGGTACTTTCTGCAGAAAAATAAGCACGATGACGTCATTCCTTTCATCCATCAGCCTCTGGTGGGCCATGTAAAAAGCCGTCTTGAAGTAGCCGCTTTTGATGGATTTGTCGGTGAGAACGAACACTGTGCGCTTGCTCCTCTGGATGCTCTGGCAGAGGTTGTCGAACAGGGGACACCCGGGCACCCAGTCCCGCTCCTCCAAACACAGTGTCACGCAGTGGTCTCCGCAGTCCTCCAGATGAAAGCACATTTCCTTCATCACCCACTCGCACACGGCGGGGTCCTCCTTATCGTATACGACAAAGGCATCGTAGGCCGAGCTTTGGGAGGACAGGCGGCCGTAGCCTTTCACCTTGGCCCTGCAGAAATGATATATGTACCAGACATCCCACAGGAAGAGGTGGCTCGAGATGGACAGGGTCAGGAAGCAGAGGACGAGGGAGGTCATGATGGTGTAGAGAACGATTGACAGGTAGCTGTACTGGCAGGCCAGCAGGTCTACTGAGATCACGGCGTGGCCTAGCTGTGCCCCTGGTGCGGCACAGGTCACGCCTGTGGCCAGTCTGGGGATGGTCACCTTGGTGCTGTTGAGCCATTTTACGAACCAAGTGGCATTACAGGTGCACAGGAATCTGTTGTTGTGCAGCAGCAGCATGTCCATCCGATTAACGACCTCTAATGGAAAACCGGATTCTTCAATGTGCTTGATGCGATTAAAACTGAGATCCAGGTATTTTAGGTTGAAGGCATCTTTGAGGAAATCTTGGCCGAGTTTTATGATTTGGTTTTTGTGTAAAATGAGTTTCTTGAGAGACTTGGTGCAGCGTGACAACACGGGAACAGTATCCAAACAGTTTCCACTGAGATCTAACACTTGCAAAGAATGCAGAAGTTCTAGTTTGTCCCACGAGAAGGATTTGAGCTTGTTGCCTTTGAGGTAGAGGTCCGACAGCTTGTCTGGCAGACTGCTGAACACTTGTTCTGGGATGAAATTGAGGTTGTTGTGAGAGATGTCGAGCACGGTGAGGTTGAGTAAATTCTTGAAATAATTGATATATCTGGTGTCCCCATCTCTCCACAGCATATCTAAACGGTTATCCCTGAACTCTAACCTCTCCAGGGATTGGCTCTCTAGCTCCCTGTTGGTGGAAGTAGAGATCTTGTTGTGGTTCATGAGCAATACTTTGAGATTCTTCAAATTCTTGGTGAAATTAAGCATATGAGTTAAGCCCTCCGACTCGAAATAATGGTTGTTGTTACTTATATCCAGGATGACCAACTTTTTCAACTCTTGAAATGCGGTGGAGTAGAGCAGGTCCAGCCGGTTATATGAAAAGTCCAGATATTGTAAATTAGTCAGATAGGAAAATTCGGAGCCATTCAGACTCTGGCTCATTGCATTTCCAGACAGATTGAGGCACCTCAGCCCTGCGAAATTCAAGAATCTTGAATGCAGGAAGAATATGTTGTTCCTGCTCACGTCAAGCGTTTTGCCGAACTGACTGCATTCGCTTTTGACAAAGGAGGTCACAACTCCCATTTCTTTGTCTTTGTGTTTGCAGCTGCGTGCATATTCATCATATCTGAAGTAATGGATCTCTCTCACTGCCTTACTTTGGTACTGAACAGCAGCCGCCATGGGCGACCAGCGCAGGGGCTCTCCTGCCGTGAAACCCACAGTATCCTGGCTGTCGGAGGGCGAAGAGATTTTGTTGTCGGACAGACTTATTATTTTAAAGCTTTTCAATTCCATCAGAATGCTGAGGTTCGTCATTTTGATGAAGTTCGTACCGAGGTCTAGGACCTCCAGGCTGGAGAGATTCTTTAAAGGAGCGATGCTTTCGGCCTTTAGCTGTTGAAACACAAAGCCCTTGAGTCGGAGAACTCGGAGGGATTTGAGGGAGGAAAAGCTCTGACTCAGACTCAGCGTTTGAGGGTACCGCTGAAGCTCATAGTTGAATGACAGGTCCAGCTCCTCCAGTTTGCAGAGTAACCGTGGGAATCCGGTCACTCCCATATCTCTCGCCAGAAAGTTGGACGAGAGGTCCAGCACTTTGAGTTCTGTTGTGCCGGTGAACCATGCGGATGGCACATAGGTCAGAGAGTTGCTGTGCAATCGGAGCGTCTTCAGTTTACCCAACATTTGAAATGCATTTTGGCTGATTTGTATCGGTAAATTATTCGGGCACGGGTTGCAAGGGAAGGGAGCGTTGTAACACCGAGGGCAGTTTCCACTAATGTCTAGAATGTCCAGGTTAGTTAAGCTCTTGAAGTCCTCATCCGTGACTTCCTGAATGTTGTTGTTGTAGAGATACAGCTCCGTAAGGCTGGTGGGCAGATGGGGTGGAATAAACGATAAGTTGTTTGATTTGAGCGACAACAAGGTTAAATTGCGCAGCTGCAAAAAAGCCCCCTTCTCTATGTCGTAGGACTCGTTACAGGGGTTGCGATAATAGCAGTTTTGGCCGAGGTAAAGCTTCTGAACGTTCCCGAGCTCGGAGAGGTTTGATTTAAAGATATAATAGATGTGATTCACTTCCAAACTCAACAGGATCAGACTCGAGGGCATCCCTTTGGGTATCTCGTAGAGCTGATTGCCGTCGAGGTAGAGCGCACGCAGACTCCTCATGCCGGCGAAGGTGTTCTCCTCTATCGTCAGACTCTTGGTGCACATGCGGTCCTTTGGGCCAATTTTGATGGGCACACAGTTGCACCTCATGTCAATCTCGATCAGACTCTCCAGGCCGCGGAAGGAGGTGGAGTTTAGCTGTGGAATGTGGTTGATGGTGAGCGTCAGATTGGTCGCGTCTCTGGGGATGCCAAGGGGCATATCCGTGAGGCTCCTCTCGGTGCAGTCCACTTTCACCCCACTCCCATTGTTGGCCTCGCTCACGTCACACGGCAGAGTCTTGGGGTAAGTAACGCTGGCTGTTGATTTGCACAAACAGCACCACAGGGCCAGCAGTGCCACACGCGTCTGAACAGAAAAGTCACGCGTTGAAGAAAACACGCTTAAATTACACATGCAGCAGGACAGTCACTATTATTCATGCTACGCTTTGACGATGACGGCATTGCATAGTTTGCTTCATGATACGAGTAGGAATTTCTATTATTTACCGCTTGTCGTGGTTTTCCGCATCAGCATCTCTACCTAACATGCCACGTGACAATCGATGAATGCAGTTAAGACAGAAACGTGAACACGTTGCCTATATCGGCAGAAATAACCTACTCACCGGGTAGAGGAGCATTGTTGAGATCAGAGGAATGTCCTGCCGTGTGTGCTGTTGCCACGTTGGGCACCGAGAGCAGTTTGTTCAGATTGTTCATCAGTATCATTAGTTCTATGCTAATACAATGAAAGTAACAGGTGGCTGGGTTAGACCATCTGTATATAATTAGGCAGCATCACTTCCCTATTGTCACAAATCCCCACCCATCCCCACATCTTCCATATCGTTTACCATGAAGGTCTGATAATCCCCTGACTTTTATTCAGGCTCTCTCTCATAAAAAATAAATAAAAAATAGGCACGGGTGCTTTAAACTGTTCATGAAGAGGTTTCCTTGAAAAAGAAGGCTCAAGGGACATTACAGTAGCGCAGCTGCAGTTGTGGTTTATTCCGTGGCCGTGACCAGTGGGTAGAGCTGTTTCATTTCTTACCGGCCCGCATTGGAAAGCGAAACCCACGGGTTTGCCAGCTCACATTGTAAACGTGATCTTGAAAATCTTCTTTTGTCATCCGTGTCTGCTTTGTGGCCACAGCCAGATCACATGATTATGTATGTATGTTCCAATGTTTACTCAAGAGACCAAAGGCTTAATGTCACAGCTTTTTGCAAGATTTTGGTTTATGACCAAAATAGGTTGAAGCCCGAAGAAACATTCCCATCAGCTTCAGCTTTGTGTCCATTAGCAAAGGTCATGCTGACATGGTAAACTAAAGAGGGACCCTGTTAACATTACCTGCTCCAACTCAGCATGTTAGGTAGCTAATGTAAACGTATAGCTGACAGCAGTGCTGTGCCTAAATATGACTCTTGTTTTTCAGATGCATACCCATCATGCCGCATGTGCTTGTCTACTCTCAATCATAACATTTTGCAAACACTGTCACCAGCTGCGCAAGTGAAACGGGCAATCATCATGATTAATGCAGAAAGCATTACCATCACTCAGGCATGCGTGAATGGCAAAATAATAAATTATGAAACATAAGTTATACAGCTAAAAATGGGGATAAGCGGCTTTTCCCCATGTATAATGGAGATTTTTGGAGCAAACAGTCTAGAAAAGTCACTCTGCCCACATCTTTTATTCAATTTTAATGCATCAGCTGCCAACTGAAATAATGCACAAGTGCAAAATATAAAACATTAACATTGTACGAGAGGTTGGTAGTAAAGGGGACGACACGTAATACTGGGGGTCAAGCAAAAATACACGGACATTTGCACAAGATAATTTTTTTTAATGATGTTGACAAAAAACACAGGAAAGTACTTTGTGTTCATGTGTAAAGTATTCATTAAATTAAGGTGAACCCAGCAGATGAAAAATTCATATTAATGACTTTTACTTGATCTCCTCTTCTCCTTTGCAATGCTTTGTCTACAGCTGTATATAGTTTATGCATTTCTTCAACATAATATATATTGTGACAATTTATAAACAAGGTACTAATAAAGTTGTAATAATCTACATGTTACCAATAAATCCTTAAAATAATCCCTATTAAATCATATAATAGACAATATCTTTTAGAGGGAGGGTCCTATTTGCTTCTTCATAGAGGCCTTCATATAATCTATTTAAAACTTAATTATACATATAATCTTCATTTTTGCTTTACATAATAAAATAGTGTATACACAAGGCAAACGTATTTATTTATTTTTTATCACAGCAGTTCACGTTGGTCGTTAAAACCCATGTCTCTCGCGTATGGCTTTAAACTTAATAATCAAGACGAATTAACAACAAGTTTATTTGTCGAGCGGTGTTTTCAGCGAGTGAAGTAGTGCGTCTATAATAGCAGACATGGTGGCAGAGTGATGTGTCAATGCATTTACACTTTGGTCACTGGGGGAGCCCCCCGAGGCCGCCTCGGCGGCCTTCAGCAGACACACGTAGTTCATGACGATCTCGTCCACCTTGGCCACCAGCTCGCGGCGCCGCCCCTCGGCGCTCAGGCCGTCTGCCAGCGACATGCAGGCCTGCGTGAGGCAGCAGAGCGTGTGGAAGCTGTGCGTCAGAGTGAGCAGCAGCTCCTCCGGGCTGCCGTACTCCGCCGCCATCTGACCGCAGGCGCTGCTCAGCACTTTGGCCTGCATGATGAGCAGCTGCGAGAACGTCTCCATGTCGGCCCCGTGGACCTCGGGCCTCCGACTCCGGGCCAAGTGGCCGACGCCGGAGCGCAACACGCCGATCATCTCCAAGGCATCCTTCCGCGCTAGAGCGAACCCGGTTTGGAGGCTGTACGTTTTTCCTTTCATGGAATTGATGCGAGCGAGCCTCGCTTTGAGGCTCATGTCATTCATAGCAGCGACCCTATTCCCCTGCTCAGTTTCGCGGCCTGCTCTCTGCTTTGCGTTTTCCTCGCGGCTTGGGGAAAGTGTGCCGACAGAGCACGGAGCACCCGGGGGCATTTGGCTGCCTGCGCCTTCACCATCTGTGTTAGTCTTTCTCCTGAGGAAGCAGTGGCTGAACGGCGAGCGGCGCCTCCAGGTGCCTGCTTCCAGCGTCCCCGCACCCGATTCTGGCAGCAGCAGGGAGGCGCCTCTGTGCAGCCCTCCGCCGGGTGGATTAGAGATGTCTGAACCCTGGGACAAGCTTTTGGGAAAGGTATTGGCGGAGTAGATCCTCTGTACTTTGGGGGCTTTTTGAGGCTGGACATTTTGACCGCCACTCTTGCCCGTGAGTGTGGCTTTGGTCTTCTCTATCAGTGCTTCTAAGCTCCTCGAATCTGGCATTATGTTGCTCCACCTCCTCCTGAGCATCCGACCCCTGCGGGGCTTCCTGAGGCAGCCTGCTGCGGGGTCACGTGAGGATCCGCCCGATGGGGAAGCCAGGGTGTTTGTGTTGGGTTCGGGGCTGGCCCGTGTTAGCTGGCGGGACTCGGTGCTACTTTGTAATGACGATGGTGGCGTGGTTTTGGTGGTGGTACGGGTCTCATTACAGAGAGCTAAAGATGAATCTTCCCCAACCTTCTTCAGCTGTGTGCAAGCTACACTAGGGGTAGTAGGGAAATAAAGAGAACTGTTAAGCATCTACCTAAGAACACGCACTTATCATCAATAGGATCTTATTATACAGTATGTGTTATTTGTGCAAAAGATATTAAATGTGCATTTTACTCATACTAAGATCACACACCAGATCTGTCAGGGGGATTAAACTAATGGAAACCACAAAAGGGACATTTAAGCAGTAGCCAAACATTTTGGAAATACCCTCATTTGCTTTTTTTTTTACTGATGATGAGCAGATTGATACTCTTCATGCAGTCTATATGCATAAACATTAGTCATAAGTGGAAAAAAAACAAACACGGTATAACAGGCTAAAAAATACCAAAATATGCCATTTAGTCCCTCCAAAACTTACTCATAGAATGCTGGATTGACATGCCAATTATATTTGGTCATGTCTTTGAATATTTCTCTGCTACCAGCTCAGTAAAATAAGATTTTATCTGTGATGCTCACAGCATAAAACTCTATTTACTCAAATGATCGTGCCCTTAATTTCTGTGAGTGCCACAGACATAATAATACACTATGCTTTCATTCATTGAGGTAGAAGAAGATTTGTGACTTGTAGTAAGCTTGGCCAAAAAATATCTATATTTTTGTAATATATGCAAATAACCTGCTTGAAATAAATTCCTGCTGTTTTTTGCCTGCATTTAAAAAAAACTTTTGCTTTCTTGCTTCTGTCCACTGACAGATATGGACAAGAGGGAGCATGATCCTGTTTAGTTTTACCTGTGGTCTCTTTTATCTTGGGCATCCTGTGACTGCCGTCCCGGGGGATTGTGAAGCCCGGCTCAGCGCTGGTAGCTGCGTGGATCTTCCTCAGCAGGGTGGGGTCCATGGGATGTCCCGGCCTCCCCTGGCCCGGGGGCCCATAGGCTTTTTCCTCAGCGGTCATGGAAGTCAGCCCCTTGAGCGAGCACTCTGACAGCACGTGCATGTTGTCTGCGGCGCAAAGAGGGGAATCCATCGGGGTGACGCAGCTGCTGCTGCCCGTGCTACAACCGGCATCTATAGAGGAGCACTGCGAGCTTTGGAGGGAATGGACGCCCTCGCTCTGCAACGATGACATGCGCTTGCTCACGTGGTGTTCATATAGCCGCGTGGCGTCCAGCTCTGATGCCGGAAGCTTCATGTGCTGCCGCTCCGTATCCTGCGCTGTAGCATCTCCCTCTGCAGAGGCGGGCCCTCTGGACGGGGAGCGGAGATTTATCCTTTGGCTTCGCTCATCCGAGCCCTGTTTCTCCCCCTTTGCCGTCAAACTGTCTGCCTGGGAGTCGAGCGCGCCTCCTGGAGAGAGGTTCTCCGCCATTTTGTTTCCAGGAGCTCTCTGCTGCGAGGTTTGAGGCCTGTCTTTAAAGTGCGTTCGCCCCAGATCCAGTTGATTCATGTAATACGAATCACTCGCAGTGAAAGCATTAAATTTCCCAACAAGATGAGGGAGGTCATCTTTGGCCGAGTCTTGTGGAGCCGTGTGCGACCTATCAGCGGATTCACAGGTATCTCCTTGGATTCTGCCCTCTGCCTCCCGCTTTTTTCCTCTCTGCCTGCTCATTACTGATCCCATGTGCATCTTAGTGAAGTATTCACTCACCGATTTGATTTCCATTGTCTCTGGCTCCATCTCGCCACCGTCTGAGTGAAATATCTGGGAGGAGGCCACAGCGGCTGATTTCCCCTCGTCCTCCTGGTGCTCCTGGGGGTTGGAGGTCACCTCGGCCTTTTCCTCACTCGTGGTGTGGTATGCTTCCGTCATTGCTACTTGCATCCTCAGGTGGTCCGAGTGCCTCTGAGCACTGGTCAGCTCGGAGCTCTCTGTCATCTCGGAGGAGTTTGTCTCGTTGCCAGAATCTGAGGACTCGGGACTAAACGCTCGGGAGATCTCTACACCTGTGTACCACAGAAAAACAGGAAAAAGTAATTAACAACCCCATTCCAGGCAAATTAAAATCATCTCAGATTATGGAGTGAGATAAATGTAATTAGCAAGTAATGACAAAAGAAACCGTATGAAGGTGAGAATGAGTAAATTAGTTCTATGAAATAACAATTACTATAATAAAAAGCCCTATCAACAACTCCATAATAATATTCTTATTAGAATTCAAATAAAATGGTACAATCTATAAAATATCCTTCGAATTCATTGATTTGAAATTGCGCACTAAAGATAAAATGATTTGCTCCTCGGCTTTTTTCGATGTTATAAACATGCATCTGATGCTGCGTGAAAAAAACCCAAATTGATCCACAAAACTAGAACTAAAAGAATGATAGTGTTACACACAGCTCTCTGTTAGGCTCGAGTGAATGAAGGAATACACACACGAATGGAAACATAGAACAAAATGGGCTTTATTGGAAAAAAATAAAATAAAAAATGAACAGAACTCAAAAGTGAATGGCTGGAACATGTGTGGTGTTAATGGATGAACGTTACAATAGTGAAAGGAGAACCTGTGCTACTCTCTGACTGCGCTGGACTCGGCTCTTCCGATGCAGAAAGGGCCTCGAGTGCCTGTAAGGTGGACACCACCGCATTGTCCAGGGGCTCTGGGGGCCCCACTGCTCCGTGGGTGGGCACCGAATCTATGAGAGAAACCGGGATGTCGTTGCGCGCCCCCTGGCCCCTGGCCCCGGCTCCCTGCTGCTCCTCCTCGTCCGAGCTGTCCCTGAAGCCGGGGGGAGGCGCGGCGATGGCCAGGTTAAGGGAGTCCAGCAGCACGTCGCTGTCCCCCTCGTCGTTCCCCTCTGGCGGGGGAGGGAGGGAGGTCAAGTCGATTATGTCATCGCTGGACCCCGAGAGTGACAGCAACATAGGCTTGTCGATGTCACTCATCACCAAGTCCTCCTCGCAGCTGATGTCGTCCTCGTCCTCGGCATCGTCCGTGGTCTCCGCATAGCAGATGTCGTGCAGCAGCGGCTCCTCGATGCACTCGGTCGGACCAAAGATTTTGGTGGCGTACTGATACCCGTCCCCGTCTCCTATGGCGTCCATCATCTTGCAGTCCTCCTCCAGGCGCCTGTACATGGGGCTGTGATTGTCGAGAAGCTCTGCGCTGTCATCCATCAGTCTCTGGTAGCCCAGGTTCTGGGGGTTTACGCTGTCTAACGGGGGATCTCCAAATATGAAGGAGACCTTTGCGCCCCGGGAGGATTCTTGGGCTTTGGGCCTCGGGACGTTGAGGTACGGTTGGGAGCAAGGGACCCTGCAGCACTCTACTCGCTCTGCCATGTGCATCGAGTGCTGAGTCTGGTGTATTTCAGTGAGGTAGACTGGCTGGCCTTCGCATCTCCCCTGCTCGGCGTAGTCACTCTCCTGGTCAGAGTAATCCTGGCTGTACCTCTGGTTATTTCTGTCCTCATAGCCTTTATGTGGTGTGCTGTATGTACACTCGATGGCCTGATAGTTCTGCTTTATTCTCGCCGCATGGCCTGCAAAGAGGAACCAAAAAGTGAAACAGGGTCTATTTAGGTACTACATCTTGCTCTGATGAGTCATCTTGTGATCATATTTAGACATAATTGTTGCCATACTGTCCGTATTTTTGGCCACGTTGAAGATGGATCGTCGGGAGTCCACCAGTAATCGGTAGTACCCGGCGGTCAAACACGCGAGATTCATCGCATCTACAGACTCCATCACGAGAGTGATGGGCTGTGAAAGAGGCAGATAAGCAGATGACAATTAGTTCAAAAATAAATGGGGAAGTGCGTCTGTGGAATGAGATTAGAATGACTACCGAACAGTGCAGTCTTTGTAAATCCAAAGAAAATATTCACAAAATCAATCGTCACAAACGTTTTTTTTTTTAAGAAGGTCACCTTTACGTCCAGGACATGTAGCTCCACTCGAACCCTTTTCTCATCTTCTGTGTACATCTCGATGCGGTTGACATGACTGAAATCAGCGAGGAGTGCCACCAGGTTTGTTTTGGTGTTAATCACATGACTGATACCGTACTTGGGTCCAACCAGCAGCGTTACTTCTGTGTGCTTCTCGCCTTGCTGTTACAAAAAGGAAATACAATTGAAAATAAACAGTACGGGACCTGAGATATTTTTGTTTCACACATTGGTTGCATATAATGTGAGATAGCGAGATGGTTTCACTCACAATTAGTATAGATTTAAACACCCGTCCTCCATATAGCCTCAGGTCACTGAGATACTTCAGATAATGGACTTTTGCCTGCAAGGCAGTCAGCTGGAAAAGGAAGGCAATATGATCAAGTCATTTAAATGAGCTGTTTACAGTCCACTGAGCTTAATATTGCTTGTTAAAGCCACCGCCCGACCCCATTATTTTCAAGCTCAACTCTCCACTAGATGGTAGTCAGGAGTCTTCTCTGATGTGATGGAGGGCAAAAAAAGAGAGAGAGATGGTGCGAGATACACATAGAGAGTGATGAAGACATACCTTTTTACCAGGGGGCACCAGGTTCTGGTTAGTTTTGAGGATGTGAGTCAGGGCTTTTTTTATGTTCTTCTCTTTCATGCTAGATAGCACCGCAGGGGGCAGGAACAACCCCAAGCCCCACTCCTTTCTGCAGGGGGACAAAAAAAGTCACTTGGTAAAAATCATTATGATAATAGTGAATAGCACCATTCTGGTTGAGTAGCGTCCAACTCAGCTTCAAAAGTCATTGGAAACTACAAAATAGCTCTGTCGACAGGAGACATGAAGTGAAATGCAATTGACTTACTCAATATACTTGAGGGAAACTTTTTGGGAGTGCTTAGTATTGACGGTTAGAATATACATTTGCAGAGCAGCCAGACGGAGGGCAGTGTCGTATTTCAGCTCTGACCCAAATCTCTCCAAAACCACATCGTTACAGCTCTGGAGGAGACAAAGTGAGAGAGAGAGAGAGAGAGAGATGGGAGACAAACAAGAGGAAGAGGTTACACTCCACTTAGTGTCTTCATCACGCAATGCAAGACAGCAGCGCACCTAGAACGCCCATGTGTTGACTGAGGGCGTGGACCAGGCCACGGTTCCGAGGCATCCTGTAGTTGCCATACTTTGTACTGTGTATTTCACGATGCGTTTGTACGCGGTATCCGCCCCTCTGCGTACTGTATATTCACCTGAACGTAGAGGTACTCGAACGCTACGGCGTCCCTCCGCAGCAGGTCCAGCGGATCCTTCGGGACGAAGGTGATGCGAAAAAAGCATTTCATCTTGTGTGACCCCGGCCTCTGCGTCACCTGGGGAACAAGAAGAAGATAAGGAGGGTCCCATTAGTCACGGAGTCTGGGCGTCTGCAAGGTGTCCGTACACAAGTGCTGTCATGTCTTTAAGTATTATAAATATTTTTATTCGGTTTTTAGATCACAATTCAGTTTAGAGAGATGGCGGAAAGATTGCTACTCCAGCATTGTCGCCGACTAGCTATGCAGTAAAACAACCGAAAAAAAAAAGGACTGAATTGGCTCTAAAAGAGGTTGAGTAGGACAACCCAATAAATCATGTCAACATTGGCGGAGCATTAGAGCGAGATGGAGAGACTGCCTCGGGTCATCTGTCTTGTGTCTGTCCATGCTCGTCCGCTGGGAGGGGCTCAGGTCAAACGGCCTCCATCCCAGACGTTGGTATTTAATGATCCTCACCTGAATGAGCATCTCCTGTTCGTGCAGGAGCATGAGTTTGCTGGCAGATCCGTCCGCCCTGTGCTCCAGCATCAGGGAGAAGTGCTCGATGCTCTTGATGGACAGCTTTTCTTGCAGAGTCAGGATGACGTCCTTTCACATGGGCAAAGAGTCATTTTTAATGCAACATGAGAACCATGCAGATGCAGCAGCCCGCGCTCTGCTCGGCCAGTAACCTCAAGGCAGTGTCTACGACTGCACGCACTATAAAATAAACGTTCGTTGGTGCATTCAATCGGGTTTTTAGACTACAGTTGATAAAAAAGCTGCAAAATGTGAGCTGCTGGCCAGGACTGCGCACTTTAGTGACCTGTGGTGGAGATGCATTTTGTTTTTTAAGGCCATACTGAATACAGGAGGTTGCACTTTGTGATGTAGCTACAGTGCAACTGCGAATAACATTGAACATCTAAACCAAACATCACTCAACTGTTGCGCTACAGCACTGTGTTGGGAAGCAGGCCGCCTTACAGCACCTACCTTAATGGATGTGTTGCAGTCAAATTTAAATGATTTAGTCTGCCCATTCTCCAGGTACACCTTCAGAACGTTTGGCATGAAAAGGAGGGAGTTGTCCTTCACTGTTTCCTGAGGACGGGACGAGAATCATTTGATCAACAAATGTTACTTTCTCTTATTGATATAAAGACAGGATGAAGATGCATAGTTAAGCATGAAGGCCGAGGGACAGGAGCTCGCTCCAGGTCCAGAATGAATACAATCTCCCTCCCTATAAGGCTGACAAATGAATGCTTTCAATCTCAAATGGATGTCGCTGCTGTCTGCCATGAAATAGTATAGTACATAAGACTTTGTTGTTATGTACACAACTTGCAGATTGCACTATACTGTATATGCTTAAGGGTTTTCCTTTAAGTCATGCTATTATGTTAAAATTGGGGTAAGAGACATGTAAGAGAGTATCAGTTGTTTAGCCCATCATTTATGCCCTGTTACCGTGGAAACACAATGTTTCGGTCTCTCGCCCACCCCCTCCCCTCTCCATACCACTTCTTCCCCTTTCGTGGGCATGAGCACAAAAGAAGAAGAGAAAAGAGGAATTCCTGTTGATTTGTTTGGGTAGACCAGCTTCTTTAAATTCATAAATGATATAAAAGAAATGAGGTGCATTTGCTTTTCCTCCTGTGTGTCTTCAGGTTAGTAGGGGAATTCTAAAGTTTTTGCACTGTGCTCTGGCTTTACGATTGATAGTCTGCTGCCGTCTCTGGTGCAGATCCTTGATATGTACAGAATGAATCAGTGTCCGACGTGACTTACTGGAACTTGGCCATTGATGATGACCTCTTCAGCAAAGCGAACTTTAACAGGATTAGTCTTTAACTTGGCCTTTTTGGCTGCGCTGATGAATGCTGATTTGGGTGACTTTTGCAGGGGAAAGAAGAAGAAAAAGAAAAACAGATTTAGAGGGAAACACTTTTCCATCCGAGTGAGGTTGTGTATATTTTCATCCCAACACAAGTCAAAGACATTTCCCTCTTGAAACACAATGACCTCCAATTTCTTCATTCTGTGGGGATGTAATTTCACTGGCACACTGTAACGGCATATGAGAGAGGACAGCCTCGCTGTTGTCATCTCATTCATATTGCAAAGGAACACCTGGTAACAGGATATATGACACATCATAATAACTTCTCGATCCTCTGGGTGTTGTGGAATATTAAACCTGCAAATCATTCAACTTATGAAGAGAGCTGAGGGCCTGGAGTACTGAAGTCTAACACAAGAACAAATGTACAAAATATAAGGTGAATGGCTGTACCAAGCTCCAAATTCCGAGTAAATTCTGCTCGATATAAAACGCTGTAATTTATGTCACAAGAAAAATATAAATGAGTTACAGAGAATTGTCAGATTTAATATAGCTTTCGTGCCCCGCTTTATGGTGAGTTGTTTTCTGTCGTGCACACTGATGCCTTGGTCTATTTTTGGAGTGAATTCAAGCATAATTCCATTTCCACTGACTTATTGCGCGAACTGTAAACAAAGGCCGAGTGTATGCTCCCGGTGCTGCGGGTTCACCAGCCTCTGCTGCTCCGTGACTCTACTAAATGTTGATGTGGCAGGTTAATCTGTGTTTTTATTTATTTTTTAGTTTTGCGAGGATATGACGCGACACAACGAGAAAGACTGCAACAATGGGCAATCTGTCTCCGGCACACAACATATGGCGCGATGTAGCCAACGGCCTTCTGGAATGAACACTACAACGGTAACGTTTCCTTCATATACTTACTGGGTACGGCTGAACGACGGTCAACAAAATGGACTCCTTGCAGCTCCTGCAAGTAAACAATAAAAACAGTTTAGATGTAGCCGCGGGAACATGGCGTCCCTGCGATGCTCTGTGTTTTTTCTGCATAGCGTGTCGAGTTTTCCTGCAGACTCAGAGCTCACGCAAGGCCACGGGAGCGAAGGACTGTCCAACTGGGCAATTTTACCTGGAGTAATGCACCGTCTACAGACTCCTGCGCAGCCACTCAGCTGCTTCAGTGATATTAATCCAATGAGACGCATGGAACAAAACATTAGCGCCAGCATGCAACTGAACTGCAGTGAATGGAGCAGGTGGCCACAGGAATATGTCATATCTGTTCAGAGGAATTATGTGACGTAATGGTGTCGTCTTGGAGAAATAGCGCAGTGGTGTTGGTTTACTTCCCCCCGGAACCATATAATTAACATCTGGCCTAATGGCAGGCAAATGGCATCTCACCTTAATATGGTGTCATACCTGACAAGGTCGATAACCCTCTCCCTGGGTGCTGAGCTGACTGGCTCGTCGTTGATCATGATGATCTCGTCCCCTGGGATCAGCTTGCCTTCCGACGGACCCCCTGCCGACAGGCGCCAAACAAGAAGGAAGTAGTACACTAGTGCCGTTTAAATCGACGAATCATCATAGTAAACTACGGTGCCTCTGTTGAACCCTGTGTGGGTTTCTCCTCTGCATTTTAGCGATATTTCACCCTCTCTGTCTATAATGTCCAGGCATCAGCTAATCTAAGGGCTCATTGTTCTGCTGGTTGACGTTACCTGGTGTGACCGAGCGCACCACCACCGGTTTCTCACTGCCTGCCACAAAGCCAAATCCAAGCACTGGGTCTCGTCTCATCTCCACCTTCCTGGGCGCTGGTGGCACCGATCTGTCTCCGTCCAGACGAATCTCCTCGAGGGAGCCGCTCTGGGAGACGTGGCTGTGGGAGTGACGATGGGGAGAAGTTGCTTTTGTCATCATGTCCCACTTGCTTTTTTCTTTTTCTTTTTTTTTTTTACATTGGAAAGCACCGGTTTTGTACCTCGACCTGTGTTTGATATCTGCAAATAGATTTAAATGTGAATCCTTATTCCCCACTCTAAACATGGAATTATTTCAATAACAGCGGAAACAATTAGCAAATGAATTGGTTACTCAATCACTTCTCTTCTTTGCCTTGACAACTTGTGGCTTTACCTTGCTGTATATTATTCAGTTGAATATATATCAACTAAGGCTCCTGGTCACATGCTGTGAGTATTTTTGACCATTTATAGAATGTGAGAAAATAATAGACGGATTAATTTCACAATATATATGTGAAATGTTGCCTTGTTTGTACGTTGCCAGAGTATAAAAAAAACTAGGAACCTGTGCAATGCTGTGAAAATAGATAATGTGGGTGATAGTTTTCGAGCTCCAATGGTTGCATTCTCACATTGTAAATACCCACTTCACCGAGAGACAAATACAGTTTCCTGTAGTGCTCATACACATGCCACACTAATAAATATGCAGGACAGGCATAATGCGTTGGTCGTAAATTTGCTGACTCTATGATTTCCAACCTTATATAAGCTTTTGCTTAAGTTACCCTGATTAATGATTTTTTTCTTCTCGCCTTGAGCTCTAGTGCAAACTGTAAACTGCCTCCACATTTTCCTCGATCGGAGTTGTACAGTGTTGCTCCTCTCTCCCTGGCTGCAAAAGCAGAAGCAGCTCTGTATGGTGCCAACAGTGTTGGTTAATTAAAGCTGTGGGCAGGCTGTGTAATTCACAGTTATTCCTGACACATGTACTATTCCCCGCTAAATACTAACAATTAATCTTTCATGGCACAAAGACGCGGCGAAACCTGTCAATTGCAATCCCGATGCTATTAAAAAAAAATAGCAACAACGACGACAACAGGCTGCTCAAAGTTAAGTGACTCTCAAGTGCTTTTTTAAAATCGAATTCAACTTTTTATGACCTCTTAACCAAAGGAAAACAAATGGCACATGTCATCAGGAAGCAATGTCGGATGCAGCTGCTGCATAGATATTTTTTGGGTCTATTATTTTTCCGTGGTAATGTCAATCTTGGTGATGTTCTCGCATTTACTTCAATGAAGAAAAGACAATGCAGGAGAAATATTGCATGATCTCATCAGGTGTGGTCTTCCTTTTTTGGATTGCGGTTAAAAGGCTGACAGCATGTACATGTAGCTACAGTGAAGGACAGACTTCGGTGAATCTTAAAAGCTACAGATGGCCAGCAATTAATAAAACAAATGCTCAATTTTCAACTGGAACAAAATTCATTTCTGCTCGAAAAGAAGTTGACAGGGTTATCGTACAAAATCTGATCTGGCACACAGATGTCGGCTGGGGTGGCAAATCAAAGTAATGCGCTACTGATTCAATTAAAATGATAATACATTTTAATCCTATGTCTACTGTGTGAATATTATGCGGAGGCTGATGCGTGCATTTGCAATTAAGATGCTATCCTGTTTTTGATTAGAAAATCTAAAAAAAAAAAGAGGAAAAGGTCAGGTCAACTAACAATAATCACCCCAATTATTCTCCCCGTACCAGATTTACCTGAGGTCATCAGAGAAAAAGCTCTCATTCTGTCACCTTATTGGAGAATCAAAGAAATGTGTCTCCTTTACTGTCAAATTTGTCCATGTTTACTCTCCTTGGGCAGCTAATTTGAAATATTGAATTGCACAAAATAGCTGTCTTCCGAAACATGATTTACAACTGTCGACTACAATATTTCCTTTACATTTTCAGGCTCAGGCAAGACAAGACCAACCTAGTTTGGACAAGTGTGTGTCAATTTTATCTCTCAAAAAAAGGAAATCGTGTAGAACCATAGGGACCTGTGCGTATGGGAGGGGTGCCGTCTCCTTCCCTGCATGGCCACCTGCTCAGCATGGCAAGATTCCCATTATGCAGACAGCCATGCATCTAATGGTCCCTAATAATACCCATTAGCTGCGAGTGTAATTCCACAAGGCTTTATGCAGCAGTCCTGAGCCACACTGTGCTACCGTCAATAAATAAGCAGCAAGCAATACTGTCGGTGAACAGACACCATTTTCACTCTTATCGGCTATCTGCCAAAAGCACCGTCCTCCTACTCCTGTTCTGCAAGGAGTTCGTTCTGAACCACCGGGAATGGGATTTGACGTTTATCTTGCGGTTTCGATTATTTTCGGCCGTTTAATGCCAGGACAAAATAAATCAGAAATAGACTGATATATCTCTCATATCTTATAACGGCAGGATCAGGAATACAAAATAAATAATAATTATAATAATAATAAGCAAATTGTTCACATTAACAGACACTGACAGAGTATTTAACTGAAGGATTCAGTCTTGGTCAAAAACAGCAACACTAGAATAATATTCACATGATGTCTTTATAACAAGGATTGCGTTTCCTGTGTGAATTTGGTACACGAGTTGATCTGACCAGCCTCTAAGTTCAGAGGAGGTTTTCTTTGGCACTCTATTTTATCAAATGTGGTAAATGCTTCGATGAAGTCAATCTCTGGAATGGGTGCCATCTCATTCCATCTGTGTCGGTTCTGGAGTATGCTCTTGCTACATCTGTTATTATTTCTGCTGTCAGGGAAAAATGCCCTGGCTTGTTTGTACTTCTTCAAAACCAAATCACAGTTTGTCTTTGGCAGCTCTGCGCTCAGGATCCAAATGATTCTGCAAAAGCATGGCGCAAATGTTCTGGGGGTAAAGTTTGATGATGTTTCTAGGTCAGATGTCGCTGTTGTTTTTCCCTGTTGCACAGGAGATTTTATAGAAGCCAGGGCGAGAATGTGACGGCAGACTTATGCTGGCAGCCAGTATCCCCTGGGTGAGGCTGAGACGTCGTTAACTACAGTACACCTGTTAAACGATCGGTGTGGTGGATTAAGTGGCATATAGCAACAACACTGCAGATCCTAAATGGGAAAAAACAACAAAAAGCCAAGGACCCTCCCTAAAGTATGTTTGTGTTTTACCGTGTTTCTACAGTGGGAGTAGCTTCAGGTCAGAGCACTGATGAGAACATATTTATGAATTTGAATGTCAATTCTATTCCAAGGGATCATCCCATATTGTGGTCCTTCAAATATTGTGTCTCACACAGTAAATATGAAATGCCTACTTCTCTATGCATGTGCCCCTGTCACGCAGACGAGACATGTGTTTGACTGAGAAATACAACAATCTCTTATCAACACCCGGGAGACTTTCAAACTCAGATGGCCCCCGACAGTCACAGAGAGGGACATTTGATTATTCATGAGCCTCTCTCAAATTGAGAAGCTTGAAAAAAACAGAAGAATCACCCGCCATGAACTGCCTCATCCAGGCACGCTCTGCATCCAGCACTTTCACTGCTCCTTACTTCTTATATAACTCCTCTGACATCACGATTCTCATGTTGTAACCCGTGTGTGAGAAGTGTTCACCTTCCCCCGGTCTTTCGTATATTCGACGCGCACGTAGAACACAAAAACGAACGCCAAAATACATCCTAATAAACGCCAATGACAAGATGTAGTTCTCGAGTGAACATAAGAGAGGAGCAAAGGAATACGTGCCTGAAGCTAATATATGCAGCGGTACATAAATGCAACAATATGTCGGCGCATGGCTGCATATAGCACATCGCACGTTTTCCAAAAAAAAAAAAAAAAGAAGCCCAACCGAGTCCTCAGAACAGATAAAACAAACAAGTTTTTTTTGTTTTTTACCTGCCTGTGCAGATTTCCAGAAGTGGCAATTATAGAAGATCAGTTGCAGCGATAACACTGAGCCAGCATCCTGTGAATGACGCGCAGCTTCTCACATCAAAGCAAACACACCAAAAAAAAAAAAAAGTGCAGGTGAATTCCTTCTTCAGCAGCAGCCTCAAACACACTCTTCGAATCCCTGTGCGTTTGGAAGACCGCATGCATGAGTATTGTGGGTGTGCGAGAGAGAAAGAGAGAGAGAGAGAGAGTGGGCAGGGGCCGAGTGTGCGCCGCATCGGAGGCAACACGGAGAATCAGTATTCACAATGCACAGATGGAGACAGTGTGGAGGCAGTGACGTGGCAGGAATAATCACGGGTTAGCAAAGCGTCTGAAACATCTGGGACGGGAGTACGCTCCCCTCAGTTTCTTTAAACACTAGGGCACTTACGTGATGTAGCAGTCACGCCCCAATCTGTTGGTGCCCATGTCCCATCCATTTGGGGGTCCCTGAGAAGAACCCCAGGTCCCCGAAGGGGGCGGCCAGCCTGAGGATTTAGTCCTGTGGCTGCAGAGGAAGACAAGGAGAGGGGGGGGGGCGGGAAGTAGTGCATAGATGAACCTTCTGTCGTCATTTGTGGATTTATTCAGACCCGCTTGCGTGGCAACTTCAAGGCGATATATGGGAACCAAAGTGAATTGATCCAACTGCAAATGAAACTCAGACAAATATTCATCACAAAGATACGAGTCGTGGGCCGCGTGAAGCTGCCCAGGCCAAACCACGGGAGAATGTCTGATCCCATCACGATGAACAATGTCCCGTAGCCACAGTTCACTCAGTGGATACAAATCGAATTAATTACGTAAGCTCGACACACAGGCGAAGTTGTCATGCCTCACTCTTGCGCTTTGAGCGGCATGAAATTGGTTTTATTTCCAGATGTCAGCGCGTTATCTTTTAAAGAAGCCCAGAGGAATTATTTTATCAAGTCGTTCTTTGATTATTCCCCCCCCCCCCCCACCCCCGTGCCAAGATGATTTGATAATGTTAACCAGAGATGTCCAACCATAATTCACTGTAACAGTTTGTTACAGCCTATTGTACGAAAGACACTGGCCATCTCAAATCTCAGTTTCAGCTGATTTTTTTCCAAACAAAACACAATGACGTAGATCCGCGTTTCTGAGCTACAGGTTGCCAGATGGGGGGGGGGCGGGGGGGGGCTGTAGTTGGTTCAAATGTTTTCATCCGTCTTTTCGTCTGCACCCCCCCCCTGCCCTGTCTCCCCTTTATCTCTGTCTTTGTGTCTGCACACTGGTGGTGCTGTGAAAGCGGTGGCAGTAAGTTGTGTCACTTCAAAGGCCCGTCTGCCGTGCAACAGGGCTCATCGCATTCATTATTCAAAGCCCCTCTTTCTTAGCTTATAAAGGTTTCCCCAGTCACTTCACTGCTGATAATAAATTGTTCGCAGTGTGCTTGTATCTGTGTGTGTGTGTGTGTGTGTGTGTGCGTGCGCGCCCAGGAGCATCTCCGTCACTTGCCCCGTTTCGTGAGATATGAATAAAATATGACCTTATCACATCAACACGATGGATGAACTAAGAGAACGGTTACCTGCGACTGCAAAGCTAATTCATGCAAGCCGGTTAACCTAAGGCACAGCTTCACCCAAACTAATCACACCTAAGTTCTGTAAGAAGCATTCAATCATAATTAATAGAAGGAAAAAGAACTGTAGCTGATGGTGAGGGTTTTTTTTGTCACTTGCCCCGTTTCGTGAGATATGAATAAAATATGACCTTATCACATCAACACGATGGATGAACTAAGAGAACGGTTACCTGCGACTGCAAAGCTAATTCATGCAAGCCGGTTAACCTAAGGCACAGCTTCACCCAAACTAATCACACCTAAGTGCTGTAAGAAGCATTCAATCATAATTAATAGAAGGAAAAATAACTGTAGCTGATGGTGAGGGTTTTTTTTTTTTTCAGTTTGAATTACATTTTTAAAATTTGTCCCTGCACACAATAAGTGATTCTATTCCCCCCCCCCCCATACAATGCTATGTTTGGATGATATTAGTGTTTCCACATGGATATGGATTTATCTGACCTACAGTACATTGACTTGGAGCAGGCCTCCGTGGTCTATATTTAGAACACATTTCCTGCAGCAAATGGTGTGCGTGCACCCCACTGGATGCTGTTTGACTCTTTTGGAGCCGTGGTCCGCTCATTGTGGAGGTCCCTCTCCTGTACCCTCTACTTTGGATTTCTGGGAGCCACCTAACCGTCAGCTATATAGAGATGTACTCATCTCAGATTTACACAGTCATCGGTTGAAACATAAAAAGCGCCGAAGAATGTCAGTGTTATTTTTGCGGGATTACACTTGAAGCAGGTGTATTTGTTCGACTTTTCTCCAAAGGTCTACAACGCGATTATGGGGTTGCGTACTTACGATTCAGGAGGCTGCGGCTTCCACATCAGTTTCGGATCTAAAAAAGGGTCCCTCAAAATCCATTTTCCGTCTCTTAATCACTATGTTGGCGTTTTAGTAGCCCAGGCAGAGACGCTGGGATCTTTGATTCCCGCCGGGGTGCGCATTATTCCACCGAGTTGCAGCGCTCCAGCCTAACGGAGACGCTGGAAAGGTTCACCCACTGGTGGACAGGGAAACTGATCTTTCTCCGCCAGCATTAATAAATGATGCCTGCCTGTGCAGTCACATCGGACTAAGTAATTGAGCGCCAAGTAGGCAAGCCATGCTGCACAATTCATGAACAGAGTTAGAGCGAGCACAATTGGAAGGAGAAGGTGGAAGCAAAGTAGGTTTGAGTGTCTCTCAGGACAGATTTGAGGGAAACTATAAAATGCCCAATTACTTTTTTGTGTTCGGCGAATGTGTTTATTTATTTTATTCATGTTTCTTACTTCTGTACCACAGCAACCGACCCACACTAAAACACAGTGTCTTCATCAAGCGTGTGAACTGTGACATCTTATTATTACATCATATAATTGTGATTTGGAAGATAATTGGTCCGCTGTTATTACACATGGGGAGAAGATCGCTTATCAGCCCTTCATTAACATTGCATGAACAATGTGATCCTTTGCTTTATCACTGTACTTCCCTTTCACTTTCGTCCCTCGGAATACATGCGCGTTACTAAGAAGCAGCGTGGTGTGTTGTGGAGATGGAATTCCTGTTAATTTAGGGAGTAACTCTGCATTATTGACAAGCCACACGGCGAACATTCCAACACAGACACTCAGGTTAGTTTGAATAATTTAGACATTCTCCATGAGGCTGGGCTACATGAAACTGTGCTCTGGTGCTACATGGCTACATGGCCATGACAAATGTCAACGTCGTCCTTTTGCACTTATTGGTAACGCAACATTTGACTGGGTGCAGATTGCCAGGTACGTTGCCTCGGCATCATGAATGAAACCTCTCATTACTCTCGCAGGAGGTGTGTGTGATTTAATATAGAAATCCAGTCTCATGGGATTTACGGTATTAACAAGTTACTCTCTTGCGGCCCACACACATCTGTGTTGGTACACACGCACTTTTCCGACAATCATAGTCTCACAATTACACCACTGGTAATTAAAAAATAAATAAATACCAGCGAGAAGGTTGACAAACTTCGTGGAGTTTACTGCCGTGGATCTGGGGTCAGTGATCGTTTGTGATAATAGCAAATACATATAAAAAGGTTGTTTGTTCTTTTGAATTCCCTGTGACGGTAAGTCAAATGTTTTATGGCAAAGACGCCGCGACAGCACTTCCTCTGTGCTCTCGAATTAAAGCAGAGACATTAATGCCCGAGATCGGCCACTAATGTGATTTTGTTTGGATATGAAATGTGCGGAGAGACAGCGGCAGATGAGATGGCCATCCTGTGGGAGGGGGAAAGCTGGGGAGGGGAGCGGAGTGGAGCGCTGGCTCAGACAGAGAGGAACCTCTCTGATTAAAGGCCCCTTATTGCTCTGCTCCTCATTTAGACTCTGTCCATCCCGGTGAGGACATAAGTGCGCTGCCTTTTGTTTAAGGAAACGCATGCCCTCTGCTCGCCTCCTCTAACCACCACCTTGGCTCGAATCCTGCGGTCAGCGTGGCAGAACACGGACCAATCTAGTCTGATATGTTATTTATATTGTGTGCCTGCTGTTTATATGTCGCCGTTAAAGTGGAGCTCACCGCGTAATTCAATTTCAGTCATTTGTGCGCCCTCACTTTAGAGTGAGTCTCTTTTCTCCGTGATTCTTACTGAATATTGTATTTCAGTGTTTGTCTTTGCAAGCACTGATATTGTTGCCATGGGCAACCGCACTATCCTGAGCAGCTCTCCGGTGTCTCTGTATAGAAAGGTTTTGGTTAGTTAATCTCCTCTGGGTGGGAATAAAACAGCATCTGGGAAACAGCCCACCCACCATGAGCCTGCTATTTTACAGTGAGTGAGCCTCAGACTCCCACTGTCTCTGGTTCACCTGTAAAACAGCCAAACACCAACCTATGTGGAGAGCTCCTGTTTGAACACTGGATGTGTTTACTTCCGCGAGACATTCTGCAATGTAAGGAAATAGCAAATGTCTGTGAGTGACTGCAAACATGCGGCTTATTTATAACATTCCTCATTTTATTTTAGCTGTAAAAAAAGAAGGAGGCATGACCTGTTTTTGTCGTTATTTCATTGTTACATGGTATTTTCCCCAGGCCTCCTTTGCGCCACGCTACTCTGTGTGAAGCATTAACCAAATATAGTGATAGACTTACCCCGTGGGCAATGAACTACACTTGGATTCTCCCGCACCCTATTGTGCTCCTCCGCGCTTTTATGCTCAGAGCTCCAAAGGAGAGAACAAAATAAATGCTTGCCGGAGACCTCGACCGCGAGCCAGCTGGCTCCTATCTCTGACCCTGAGCCATTTCTGCGCCTCTCTTGCCTTAAAAGCTGCTGATGTGAATGGTTAAACATGACAGATCTCTGGGACCTTGTGTACTCCGATGAACATTTAGGCTAATCAATGTGTGTCCAGACCAGTGATTTCCTGTGCAAAAAGTTTGCCATCACAACATGCCAGGCATGGTTTACATAATAGATTCAGAGAGAGACACAGGGAGAGAGGGCTTTATTGGACAAAGCCAACAAACGGCAGCAGAACATTTCCCAGTCCAACATTTGATTTACCTGCTGATCAGGAAAATTCTCGCCGACACGTTCCCTAAATAAATAAACAGCTTTCATATGACGGTGACAAAAAAGCAACGGACGACAACAAATCTGGACCGTTCTCAAAGCATTCGATACAACAGGCAGGCACGCGTTTCAGCGACCCCTCTGAATCAGAGAAACAACCAACAACACAATGATGAACACACCCACGGGACGTAAGGAGATTCTAAAGGCCCCTTCAGCAAAGGTCCACATTTAAAGATCAAAACTGTGCTGCTTACACAACTTTGGTCAAATGGCTTAAACTAGTTTGTTTTTGTTTTAAGATAAAGGAAACACGCATGGTAGGAGATAGTTAGTTATCCCTCAATAGAGGAATATGAAGGCAAGACTGAGACCGAGATTTTGTATCTGACAACAGATGTATCTGGGGGCGTTGCGAGGCAGAAGGAAGAGACAATAAGGGGAGTTGTTGCATTTCTTGTAGATTTCTGGATATGTGCAGTGGGCTTCTCTGTTCAAAAAAAATCTTTTAACAGCCTGGGCAAAACTGCCTCCTGCTGACTTTAATTCTTGCTGGCAGCGGAGAGGAGGAAAAAACAAAACAAAACTAAAAAAAAACGCCTCTGTGGCAGCGGTAACTCATAATCAGGGATAGCACTGTGTGGCATGATGAACAGTGACAGGATGCAGTGATGTTGGTGGTCCACTGGGAGCTGCATCATAAACGTTGCCTTGCAGGGAGACTCGCTGGAAAACATCCCAGCGTCTGATGGAATGGTCCCTGCTACCAACCTGCTCTTCTAAAACTTTGATTTGCGTAGAACCCAATAACGAATGCGTCAGAGCCATAAAAAGCGTCAGCGAACTGCCATCATATTTAACTTTAGATATACATTGTCTGTCCATTGAGATTAAAAAAGAAAATTGAAAAAAAAACTGTCCTTTATGATTCATAAATGAGATGAAATGCACCGAATGGGCGTTCTTGTGACTCATACCGTGTCTGATTTAATGTCAGTGACAGTTATGATCATGTGTTTCCAAGACCAGTGGTCTGCAGTGTCCCTTGTGGAGCCAAATCCCATAGGAGGATTACTGTGCTCTGGGGCAAATCAACTCAGTCTAACAGACCCATGGCTGCATAGCACGAGGCTTCTGCCCCGGCAATGAATTCAATCATGTGGACTGTTAGATTAATGTATACTTGAGGAATCATTTACTTCCCGTTAAAAAAAAAAAAAAAAAAAAAAGCAAACAATATTTCAAGTTCTATCAAAACAATAATGATGACATGTAAAACTACAATCTCGTGACCTCCCCCCAAGCCCTCCACCCCCCCTCCCCCCCCACACACACACACACACACAAACACAGATGTTAGCTTGACAACTCATAATATACACGTACGTCCACTCATCCATTATGAGTCGAGGTGACCAATGATCAATCCCACTAAGTTCATTTTTCTTTTTGCTCCAAAACAAAAAAAAAACGCAGTTTGAAAATGATTTACAACCCGTGGCGCTTTAACTGATGGGATCGGACCCAACAAGCGGGGATTTTCGGAGTGTCGGTCTCATGCCCTTGCGAAACGCCTCAAGCAACAAAGCACAACCACCGTCTGCGACGTAAGAGACGCGTGAACTTACTGTAGGTCCACACAGTGTTTTATACGTGAACCGCATCCGCTCCTGCATCCACCCCCACCTCCATCCACCACACTTGCTCATTCATTCCACATCACACATGACTGCACAACTTGCTCTCCCGAGCGATCAATAACTCAGCATTTTTAAACACACTGTGTAACCACGCTGCTACTCCTGCGTCGTTCTCCACATCGCTCCCCGGGAAACGCACAAAGCACCACCGCCTGGAGAACAAACGGGCAAAATTCACGGCAGCGTCCGTCCAACTCACCCCGGCAGCTTGGGCATCTTCACGAAGCTGAACACGTCCATGTGTGCTGCAGACTGCAGTCAGAGCTACAAATTCCACATCTACTTCACTCCATTGTCCCACGCTGTCTTTCGCGGCGGGGAATAAATAATTCAGAAAGCAAAAAGTGGAGCTCCCACAAGTCAGGTGGAGAGATTAGTCCTGTTGTCTGGGCTTCTGCATGGCTGAGTGATTGCTTGTCCTCGCCTCAGCAGCGCAAATCCACAAGCCCATGGAAAAGGATCTGGCAGCGCAGCTTCGCCCCGCTCACATCCTTCAAAGCATGCCTCTGTTGGCTGTGTTAAGCCACCTTTCATTTAATTTCCATCCCGGCGGAATGATGCGCAGGAGCCGCGCAGTAACAACAGCTTTGGAGAGAGGCAGAGAGAGCCGGAGCGAGGGGCAGAGGCAGGCAGGCAGGCAGGCAGGCAGGGAGGGAGGGAGGGAGGGAGGGAGGGACAGCGGTGGCAATGTTGCTGGGAGATGAGAGTGGAGGAGAGAGGGAAGAGGAATGTGCGTGTGTGTGTGTGGAAACACAGGGCCACTGGAATTGCCACCAAGGCGTGGAGCCAGCTTCCAAGAATTCTCCAATGGATCATTACATCAATCCTCTACCATATGGTGCGTTTCCAGACAGGGTTGAGAAGGATTAAAGATGTGGGATGACGGAGACGCTGTACGCAAGGAGAGCGCTGTGGAGTAGGTGGAGAGACAGGTGGGCCTAATGTGCCCCCCTCCCCAGCTGGGGTCTCTGCCTCACAGCTGCACAGCTGCACAGCCGCGCCCCCCCCCCGCCCCCCCCCCCCCCCCCCCCCCCCCCCCCCCCCCCCCCCCCCCCCCCCCCCCCCCCCCCCCCCCCCCCCCCCCCCCCCCGCACTGTACAGTGCATTTGCTCTGACCTTTCGGCACAGCTGAATGGGTTTCTCTCAATGGGGCCCATTCACGCGAGGCCTAAAAAACATTTCAGCGACCCACCCGACAGGAAACGAGCGAGGAGCTGGAAGCGGCCGCTCAAAAGGAGGATGCAAATGGTGTTTGTGTGATTAGTCAAAGCCGAGGGGGCTGTTGTGATTCCCAGTGCTTCAAGCATCATTTGCCCCATGATGTTTCTTTGGATCCATTCATTTCAATTTATTCCCCGATCTGGTTGAAGATTTTGCTCCCTTTTGCTCCCGTTTCTTTAGCGGTGTCCGTCTCGCGCCGTGGTCGCAAATGCTGATAAATGACCAGGAGAGTCCAAAGACCAGGTGTAATTTGGCAACAGATAACTCAGCAACATCACATTCCGTCCCCGTCGCCAGATGAAGAATGGCCATGTGTTTGCTATTGCAAAGAGGAAAGACCGGGCTTTGTAAATCAAACGCCACAGATCAGGCGACTCTGCCGAAAAAACGGCCCCGTCACAATCTGAGCTGAGGTGGCTTGATACTTCGTGTGCCCTCTTGTCGTCTCTTGGCGGTTTTTCTTTGAGGAGGACGTTGAAACAGAAGTATAGATTCCCCTGAAAACACCGCTGAACGAGGCTAATGCCGGATAGATTCTATAAAAGCCAAATGGTTCACTTGTTAAACAGTGTGTTGGAACCATGCCATTTACTGCCAATAAACGTCAGAAATTCTTCAAATATAACTTCCAAAAGGAATACGCTTGTTTATTTGCAGTGTAGTCAAAATGATACCATTTGTAAAAAAAAAAAATGAAGACGATCCCCTACCTGCATTTATTCAGCCGGAATCCCTGCTGGGAGCTTGACAGAATGACAAACAGCCCAATCAATAAAAACGCTGGGTAGTAATGAATGAATAAATACATACAAATATGCACAATACAATTAATGGTTGGGGGAATTCCAAGGCACAATTTGCAGCCATACTTTTAACAGTCGAGTAGCAAGCATCCCGTATTTAAATGCCAGGACTTGTAAGGCTCTGCGGGGTGATTCAATGTGCCTTTGCTGAGAGTGATACATGCAGTAAAGATATGTTGTCACTAGCACTCAGGGTCAGGCTCAGATGTGTGTGCTGCCATGTAAAAGATGGGTTAAAAAAAATAAAAATAAAGGTTGGGACGTGACGTGTTGGAATGATTTCGTAACGCTCTGAATGTGTCCGCTGATTCCACCTTTTTTTATTTATTTATTTTTTTTTGCAAATGTACAGTCGTTATTTTAGTCAGCCGCGGTGTCCCGCGATGGGAGGATTGAGAGACTCAGCGTATTTTGGAGGGTTATGTTTTTTTTTTTTTCTTTCTTTGGGCTGGTGGCCCAGAGGCCAACATTGAGTGGCAAAGCATATTAGGGTCAGACAGAGGCGAGATCTAAGGAGACTATGACGCGAGGTTTTAACCGATAAAACCTCGCTGCCCTGCCCGATTTACAACTCTCCTCTCTCTAAGTCCCTTTTTTTTTATTATTATTATTTTTAAAGAGCTGATTTCACTCATTCTGACTCACTTGGGCACTTAAAAACCAGCAGTGCTCAAATTGCGCAAGCCCTGCTTTTGGATTTTCACGTCGGTATTGCGAACTCATCTGTGCAGTACAGGGTTGTGACTTTTGCGGTCCTCCTGGCTCTGTGTACGTGGGCCCCTGGCAGGGATACTGTAATCTGCTCCGTGTGGTTAAACAGCCTATTTGGAATACTGATCACTCAATCACTCCATCAATCCACCCACCTAGCTATCCACCCGTCCAGACATACAAGCCATACATACAGGAAGATTGTCCCAGTACCAGATGTACCTTTGCAATCTGTCATCAGCTCTAAAACCTGTTCCCAATCTACCCAAATTCTCATGAACATTATTCCTCTACACCCAAGGAGGCCCTTTTCACACTTCTCAGACTTATCGACCCCATCAAACACGAAAAAGTAAAAAAGAGTTGTTCACCAATCATGTCTCTTTTCATCTCAAAGACACTTTTGTCAATATTTTTACACTTTCATGATATGAAATGACGACAGGATGCCACAAAGTGAAAGGAGTCTGAATCAGCAACTATTCTTGGCTTGACAGCCTCATTGTTGTTGTGCTCATGTTCCCACACACAACCTTCACTCTCGGTTCACTCTCGGCGTTCATGGTGTTTATAACTCGGAAAGTAATCGTGAAAGCTTTCTACAAGAAAAAAAGGCCCTTAAGAACTCACTGTACATTACCTGCTCAGCAGGTTAGACGCATTTAGCAACTACCTCGTGAACTAAGTGGACCGTTTCTCAACAAGAGGTGGATATTCCCATCAAGTTGGACCAAGACCAATGAAAGAGAGAATGAATATAGTGCTTACATTCATCAGGTGGCCCCAAACACAACTCCAAATGAATCTCACGGGGAAACTTACCCAGAGACATATTATCATAACTGTGACGCAGAGATGCAAAAAACAAGCAAGGTAACCAATGACAGTCAGCTTCACCGTCAGTACACACAAAATCAATGTGTTGTTTCCAAAAGCATTAATTGAATCAATCGTTAATTCCCATTACCATGATTGCAATAAGTCCGATGTGTACAATAACCGCGCTCATCCTCAGGGAGGTGACAGCTGTGTGATCAGACAGCCCGACTGAATTGTAATACAGGCACAGTCCTCGGCCCGCTACTCACTGAATGACAGTCAAGATGCCGAGCTCGTTGTCGTCCGGGTCCATTGCTGACGACGACCCTTTAATGCGGCGCTCGCTGGTTTCCTATCCGGGCCTCTGGAGCCTTTTTCACTGGTGCGCGCTCCCGTCCTTTCGCCTGACTCCAAACTTGCTCCCCGCTTGTTTTGGACTATCCGCAGGCAGCCGAGCTCGTCTGACTAAGGCATCCGGTTGTGATTACACACCGTGTCCGAAGTGAGTGGCCAGTGGCCTGGGGGAGGAGACTGAGCTTGTCGCTTCTGCCTCAGTAATGAAACGACATCACATTACGGGCCAGTGCATCAGAAAACACAGAGGGATCAATGCCGAACAGCTGGACTCCAATAGGTCGCCGTGCGTGGCGATGCCAGCCGCCGATGAACAAAGCCCTCATGAGATACAGACGTATGTGGAGGAAATTCACCTGTGGTCTTTTCACATGTCTACTCCAATGAAGCGCAAAGAGTCGTGAGCAGGAGAGGTGGAACACAATGGAGCGTCCCCACTCCAGGCAATCACCAGCATCGGTTTCATCTTAATTTTATTACTAGCAACATCAGCATCTAAGCAAATGTCGGTATTGGGAATATTAATCTGATTCCTGTATAAGTCATTTGGGAAATGGCATGTGTTTTTATCTTCCACGAGAGCTTAAAAATTAAGCTTCTATCGTAATCCTCACTCTATCGCTATGCGCCTGCCAACTGTTACCCTTAACAGAGCCAAACTAAGTACTAGATAAATCATGGAATTAGACTTTAACCCAAATTCTGTACAGTAGTATCAGGTATTATTTGCATTTTCCATATTGCTGTTAGTTTTACGCGCATCTTTTTGACAAATAATGCACCACGCCCGATTATGCCATGGCAGGCTCTTCCATGCATGAGTGACAAACACAGTCTTCCATTAGTTATGAACTGTGGCACGTGTCTTTGCCTCTGCGATCAAAAGGAGCTGCTTGCGTAACGCATCCCATGCCGTGTAGACACGGCGAGCTATTGCAACGGAAAGCGCGGCTCCCTACAACACGGCAAGAAAATATAACCAGACGCGTTTTTTCCTCCAAAGGCAAATTCCTGCGCTAAAAATTGTGCATAAGGCTTCTCTTTAAACACATATAATAGCCGTGCATGCACATAGGGCCGCATTGGAACGCAGACAAAAGCAGACCTTCGAGATAAATGCTGCACATGAATCCATTCAATCATGTGGCCCAACTCTTGCCCCTGGGCCTTGGCGCACTGCATCACTGGCCTGTTTTTTTTCCGTGACACACACACACAGGCCACTGCACTTAGAGCGGGGACAGGGAACGTGCAAAGTGCAACAACCCTGCACATGATACACGACAGAGGAAAAAGCCCGCTAGTGCGTTGTCTTAGGGTCACAGCGGTGATGATCTGAGGTGGCGACGGATATGGCAATGTGTGTTCTGAGAGTCGTCCGATTTGATGGGCTGTTCACTGTGGGTGGTCGAGAAACGTGAAGCTGCTTTGTAAATTGCTCTGACAGCTGACACGACGGCAATGAACTGTTGCGGATTCCTGATTAATTCGGGAAAAAAAAGTACACCTTCGGGCACAGGGCACAAATATTTCCCTAAACTATACAAAGAAAAAGCAATAAATGGTGGCGAGAACAAATAACCGGAAGCCATCGGTGCTTTAACATACAAAAGATGTGAACATGCAAAGCCAGTTGATTTTCCGTCCATCAAAGCAGACGTGTGCCTCACAGTGAACGGTGCGAGGGATTTTTTCATTACTTTATGGAGCAGAACAAACAGTAGACGCAGCCATTAGCATAAAATGATGAGAGTCGCTCCATGCAGAACAGGAAAACTCGTAATAATATTACAAGGGCTACTGCTTGGTCCTCCCAAAAGGTTACACGCCTGTTTGTAAAAGATGTCGACTGAATTCATTCCAATAAGGTGATTTACACTGTTTGGCCACAAAGCTAAATCAGGATCGTTACCTTTTCTGCCGTCACAGAAGAATGCCAAATAGGTCATTAATCTTAATTAATTACACAAGTTGGAGACGCATTAAGTGAGCTGAACAGGGACCTTGCTCCCATTAAAGTAAAAAAGGTGTGCTCGCCGTTAAATCAAACATTCAACTTCAACGGTGTAGGCTATTTAATGAAAATGCTTTTTCAGAAATTCCTTTCTTATTGTGTTTTGTTCGAATAACAGAACGCCAATGGCCCCGACGAGACCTGCTGTTAAATATACTCTTTCCGTAGACAGGAAGTACACAGAAGTCAATCACAGTCAATGAGATCCCAGGATATCACATTCCTCAAATCAGATAGGCACTCTTGTGTCAACACTCTGCCGAAGCCCCTCCCTGCAGCCCTGGGAGGATAGGATTCACAGCATCCAGCAATTATCTGTAATGTGGGAGAAAAATCAATGTGCCCATGGACAGCTGCTAAGGTCACCGACGCCGACGCTGGCGCTTGAATGAGAAACAGGCCGCGGCTGCGAGCCACGGGTCTGTGAGGACACGCATCATTTGCCATGCTGTTGATCACGATAACTAGTAGCCTGACGCTATTGAAGATAATTGGCTTTTGGAGGGAAGCGATTTGGAAACGAAAATGTATCACTGCGGTCATCTATTATGATAGATCAAAATGATTATCATTAAGCCAATCAATAGGAAACTAAAATCAAGGAGTGCATTATACATTTGAATTGAATGTACAATATGTGACACATGTACTGATGCGGTAAGAGATTTAGATAATAGGTGACATGCTACACAAATTCCTTATACGCATTACACATTTGGGGTGCGGGACATGTGTCAACCCTGAGCATCACATATCATTTGTCGTTGAACACCTCTGTTGTCAATCATTTTCAATTTGTGCGGGAAGACGGAACTGAAAAAGCTTCAGACTCACCTCTGCTGATCTTGCTCTTGGTCCAGGTTCCCGTCGACGCAAATTTCATTTTTGCCTGTATCGTCAGTGTCCATGTCTTGTCTCTCGGATAGATACTCACAACCGAATCTAATGGGGGGCACGCTTTGAGTGAGCCCTCTCCGAGGGCGAGAGTACCGCAGCAGCATCGCGCGGGGAGGGGAGGCCTCCTTGAGACTTTGATAGTCCGGTGTAAATTCTATTAACGGCAAGGGGATATTGAGAAGAATGAAAAATCAATACCTCGTGGCCAGTAATGTTTTGAAGGATGAGGCTGAGTGGAAATGTGAGATGGCATGGCCTTGCCCTGATGCAGAGACTGCTTCTGTGAGTGGTTAATCAAATGCTCGTCTGACATCTAGATTGCATTTTCCCCCCTCACCATTACTCCCATTTTCCCCCTTCACCGTGGAGAAGATGCGCTATCAAATGTAGGAGATGGTAATCAGGTAATCATAATCTCAGTGACCACTGGGAGAGCTGCACTCTACTTCAGGGATTAAGGTCTGTGTTTTGTCTTCAGGTCTCTGTTTTCATAAGACAAATGTATCGTGTTTCACTTCTGCACTAAATGCATCAACACTAGTGGGGCGGGGTATACAGAACAAAGGGAAATATACCACGCAACGATACTATGTAATTCTGTTCATCTTCTTACATAACACTGTTTTTGCCTTGAGATTCCCCCCCCAATATATGCACATGAATGACAAATAAATAGATGACATAACATGACACCCTTCTTTGGTTCCCCACAGATTAAATCTTTAATCTCTATTACAGGCGGTTCAAAATTCAGCCCAGTAAATGTGTGCTTCACAGTGCTCCAGCACAGACAAGTGACAGAAAGGAGACACTGCATACAATTGGAGCTAAGCTTAGTCATGCTCATAATATGTGATGTACCTTTTATTTACATTTTTTCCAGATAGCGACGGGGTCTTATTTTGCTTTAAGCAAAAAGGTTGCCCATTACATTTTCTACTGTGAGTTGGATTTACATAGTCAAGTGTCTTCGGAGACTTCTTGAATCATTTGCACTACAATGTGCGTGCATTACCGCCATCTAGCGGCCATGTGTCGCCATGATTTATTTTTTTTCCACCAGAGGGATACATGCTGTGCTGACTCATCCGAGGCCTGTCAGCTGTGCACAGAATCAGTCAGAGATTAAACATCCTTCATCGATTGCGAAAAAACTCCTCAAGAACAATGTATTATTTATTTCTCGTGTCCCGAGCGACCTTGAAGGGGGAGGGGGGGGGGGGCTTTTTCAAAAAATCATTTCATCCCGCTGCACTATTGTGGAAAAGCGTTTTCAGTCTTTATATTCTAATCGCAGCCCTCAGCCTCGGAGAAGCCAACACAAAGAATCTAAATGCTCTAACCAGTGAGCCTGTTTTCCTGCCCCCTCAAAATCTAATAGCTCCGACGAACCGAGCCAATAAGTCATCAAGAAAAATCACCTGCTCCACACATCCCCAGAAACCTTTGTGGTTCCAGCGAGGCAGCAATCTGAAACAGCACTGCTGCCAGCAGGCTTCTCTGTGCGGTGCTCATTAGATTTCCACTGTATACTATTGTGTAATGAAGTGCCCCCGGGAAAGCTGTTCAAAGCTGATCAAGAAAGCTATGCTCATTCACAGTGAGTAATGTGAGTCACATTTTATTACTGTGGTGATTACTTTGAAAATATAACATTTTCTCGAGAGGTATTGATGTAGAAACCTGAATCCAAATCAGACTATTTTTTTCGTGGCGTGGTATTCCAAAAGTCGACGCATAGGACCTGAGCAGGCCAAACTTTGTCACTGACGGCCACTTCACATGGCTAGTGGCCTATATAACCTCCGCGGGCTGCATTTATCATTGGGAAATGACATTACAGGAAGTGTGATGAGAATCTGCTTGGTCTCTTACTTCGGCACCACCAAATAAGTGGATCAAAAGCAAAGCCGCCCTCTTATCGCCACTTCCCCTGTCTGTTTGGTGGACTCTGGGTATCTGATGAATCCTTATCGTGGCCATACAGTGCTGGTTCACATGTCATGTTATCACACAGGTCCCTTCCCCAGGGGTCCCACAGGAAGGCTCTTTTCGCAGGGCACTGAGTACCTAAAAAATTCAAGAGGCGGTGAGGTCAGGGGAGCACTGTAGATTCGAGACACGGTCTGTCAGTGTTTCTATCGCTCTGGAGGCCTTTCAAATGGTGAGAATAGTTTAATTAAAAAAAAAAAAGGGTTTATGTTTGTTTGATGTCTCCTGATTTAGAAAACATGTGCCAGGAGAAAGCAGAGCCTTTTTTTTAATATATACTGTATATATTACGCATTATATACATTTAACCAGCAGTTAAATAAGCACTGGCCCACTTATCCCAAAACTGCAATAATACCAGACACACAAAGCAGCATCATAATTTGTGTATATATCGGTATTTTACAAACAATAAGCTTCTTTCTCACAATATTCACAAGTAATATTGTGTTATTAATACTGTGTAGTGTTTGTTCATTTGTTCCATACAGATATGGACACCAACCTCAATTAATCAGTATGTATACGTCATGGTTTGAGAAGGGTCTAAAAGCGATTTTACCATTTGATGAAAGTGTCTATCTTTCAACAATACATAAACACACAGTTGAATTACTCCTTTAGACTACGTTTTTCTCCTCCATACTTTCAATCAGTCTTATTTGGAAGCTCGGTTACTTTGGTTTTTAGTGTGCGCAGTGATGACTATCTTCAACTTTCCTCCAAACGCCTCGGTGGACTTGGTTGCATGTGCTTGGTCGTGAATTACAGCGGTGATCAGAAGTGGTGGGGCACTGAGTCAGACTGTGTGGGAGGTGGAGAGGGTGACACGGGACTCCAGGCGCCTCTTTCATAACAGCGCGCGTGGTGAAGAAGCGCAGAGGAACCGTCGCCGCCGCTCCTGCTGCTCCGCTCCTACTGGACCTGTGTCAGAGACATGAACTTGTCCTCCTCCACCACCGCCTGACCGCCCAGAGAAGAAGAAACATGTCCGCGCAGGGGCTGCTGAGCAGCGTCTTCTCGTGCTCCCTGAGCCCCAAAAGCATCTCCCGGCGCAGGCTGAGGAAGACCCGGAGTCTGGACCCGGCGCTCATGCGCCACTACGGCACCGAGCCGGAGGAGTCGTCCCGTAAGGTCAGTGACCTGAGCCGAGACTGGCCTCCACAAACGGTTTCGATTATTCCTACAGATATAACTGGACTCAACGTGTCGCCTTGACACCCCCGCCCCCACCCACACGGTGTTACGCGCCGATCAGGTCGCAGGGAGAGAAAGGTTGCTGGAGTTCTTGGACGTTAACGGTGGATTTGGCCGCGAGAGTTTGAATGAACTCGAGGGCACGCGTGATAGAAGTTGGCTGAACTGCGACTTAGTATTATAAGTCGCAGTTTATATTTTCATTCCAATTTTTCTCACTAGAATTAAACGGAACCTGAGCGCACAGCTGTACCCTATACACCTTACCACATAACATTCCCTGAATGTCGTGTAGTTGCTATCCGGTTGTAATACAGAGGATGGCAACTGCTAAAGCCTGTCTCTTATACACATCTAGATGTGTATAAGAGACAGATTTATACGTTTTCATGTTTGCTTGCTGCGCACTTTATAGGTTGCTTCCTATGATTTTTTTTTATTCTCTCAGGAAATAGATCTCATGGAATAGTTTTCTGTCTGTTATATGTATTTCAACAGGACCAAGTGTGTGACTAACAGCGCGCACACAGATTAAGTGTGGATCTGTGATGCAGAGTAGTTGGATAGTTGCGTCACCGTGCTCACTGATTCAACTCATTCCTGCTGCTGGAATGATGTCAGCAGGAGCCTTTGCTTGTGCGGACTTGCTGCGAGTTGTGACTCAAGAACTGTCACGAATGGCCAGTGTTTCCCAGCCCAAGAAAGCTCTCGCATCCCAATAAAACCCGTTGGTTTCAGGAAAACAAGCGTGAGAGTGGATGTGATGGGTCTCCACTGAATCACTTCTTGTGCGTTATGAAGCCTCCAACGCGCGAATATGTGCATCACCCAGAGAAGAGTTTGAGCCGGAAAAACGCAACTTTTCATTTAGCCTTTCCCTTAAGCTGTCTCCATTTAAAGTGAGGCTTAAATCTGTGAAACCCAGACATTCTTGAAAAGCAAGTTCCTTCATCTAGCAGAAGCCCAAAAGATTAATATGCGTGAAACAGTCAGAGTGCTCCATGTAATTGTACAAGCACGGACTTTTTCTGTTTTTCTGCTTCACAAGCAGACTAGAAGGTGAATTGCCCTGACATAGTTGTTCTATGTTCCTTCTTTTTTTGTGTTGGTCAAAGATACATACAGTATATTGTAGGTTTACTGCATTTGAATATGTCACCTGTTCACAATTTTGAGGCAATCTGTACTGCTGCACTTTTCAGTCCGTCCTCATGGTAACACTGTTTGTTTAGTATAATGGAAATGCATCACAGATGTGACATTATGAGAAGCTTGTAATGAATACCAGGTTTTGGTTCTGCTCTATCATTCAGTCATCGACAAGAGCCCAAATCCCGCAGCCAGAGCCCTGCAGAAATGAAATGTAATCACAGTAAATCGGAATGAAGTCGATTGACATTGCTGTCATATTGCTGATATTTACTCTGATTTATAGTCTCGGGGAGTGTGTGTGTTCCGCCTACGCCATTGTTCCTAAGAGAGTGGAGCTGTTTGCCAAGCATTGTAGAGCGAAACATTTTCCCCCTTCATTGCAGACATCAAAAAATAGTAGTCGTTGTAGTTTTTGTCCTCATCAATAGCGTTGTTGATTTTGACCACCGCTAAGAATGTTCCGGACTGCATAGTTGCGCAGCACTATTGAGTTTTTGAGATCCGACTTTGTGTCCTCACGTGACCACGCCGTCAGCTTACACTGACAGTGGGTAAATGCCTGAGCAGGAGCTAAGATACAGTCATATTAACACTGGTGAGGTCAGTTATTTGCACAAATACTGCTGCACCTCCATACTATTCTCCTTTTATGAGCCGTACGATATGTCTTGAACTCAGGCCCTTCAGGTCTCTTTGTTAAACCACATACCAGATGCCAGGGCTCGCCAATGGTGAGTTTATAAAAAATCTCTCATTGCGCCGTCATTAGTCATACAAGTGTATGTGTATGACGTATGCATGATTTCAATAATCAGAAAGTAGTTACTTACTGCACAGCACAATCCTGGCAGGGAAAAAAAACACATCCCTCCCTTTGTTTACCGCCAGTGTCATGTAGGTATTTAAAAAAAAAAGATCTTGTGCTTTCCATAGGCTGAATGTCGCCGTGCTCTATTGGAAGTGTAGTCACCCCCGGGTCTCAGCAGTCTGAGCTGAGACGAAAAGCAGGGGCACCTGGTTTACATGAAGCGAGCCTCCACTCTTATTTCTCACCGTACACCAGCACGACCCCATCCCTGGCTACAGTCCCGCTGGCACATATTTCTTCCCACAGGCGATTATCCGTGTGCATGGCAAAGAGCTAAAGCTGCTGCCTTGCAACTGTAGCACCGGTGCATCCGGAGTTAAATTACACAGGGACTTAGATATAAGAACAGGTGTAAAATAAATGTCCTTTTGTATCATTATTTGATGGATATATTTGCAAAGTCAAATGATGGTCAGGCTCAGAGGCTGCACAATTCTACCGATAAAACCAAGTTCTCAGTCTCTAAGTAAATAAGTAAAAAACTGGCGGCGTAATGTGGTGTAGAAATCGATTCGCTTTAAGTTTCAGCATTTCAAATAAGCCGATGGTACTCGAAGTGCCAGGTCTGCTTGTTATGAAGGTCAAGTGTCTCCCTGGTATTTAAACCTTGCATGATTGATCTTGAATTCTTTTTGCATGCCCTGGCATATAATGACAGTATAGGTCATTTAGAATTGATGTTTAATAACTGCGGCGGACCACTGGTTATGGTCCAATTTTCTATTTCATTTATGAGGATTTGGTATTTTCATTTTAACTTGCTATGGGACTATCGTCTGGATGTGAATACTCAGTGAGCTATATCCTTGATCCTGTCCTTGATGTTGTCACCCATCTTTTTAACTTTGTTTTTATTTTTCGTTTTTTTTTTCTGTCTGCTTTAATAGTGTCCACATGAAATTGTGTCCGCGTGGGAGACGGCGCCTTTGACCCCTGGCAGCTTGTCGTGAAACCTTCATACATTCGGTCTCATGCGAAACACTTCAGAGAAATACTATTGTTCGAGAGCCAGGTCAGAGCCCACTTTAGAACTGTCTACTGTCTATCTCAGTTTGTGCAGATATCTCCTTGAAAGCTGGTAACATGCAGCGACTTATAAAAGCCTTTAAACTGGAGTCATTTATCATTCTGATGTAGTGCCGCAGTGAACAAATGAGGACATTAATCACGGGGAAAAACACTGTGGTTTGACATGAGGCAGAATCCAAACATGTGCGCACAGGTCTCGTGTCAAGCAAAATGCTGAAATGTGTTTTCAGCACTGCATTGTTGTTGTAGATGTAGTTTGTTGCCTCATTATGAGTTTTTCTAATTGTGTGCTTAATCAACACTGTCTTTTGACCACATATTAAAAATGCCCTCGTAGTGTTATTGGCAATCCCTTTTATCACCGTATGGAGCAGGATTCGTTCTGTGGTGAATGGAATGATTGTGGTTGGGGTTTATTGAATCTCGCCATGTAACTGACCAAAGGGAGGCTAGCTATAAATGTACTTTCTAATTTAGCGGCCTGTTGGTAGCTCAAGAATGAAATAGAAACATCTGCCATTTTAAATGTCAGAAACTGAAGTAGACCCCAGTGTCCCGCCGCTCCTTGAATATAGAAGCTGTCGAGCTGAATGATGAATGATGCAGAGTGTTCACGCTGGAAACATCTACATTCGTCAGAGCTGGAGGAGATTGTGTGACCTGAGGAAGAAGACACTGCTCTGGAAACTGGTGACAGATGGATGGATGGGTGGGTGGGTGGGTGGATGGATGGATGGATGGATAGACCATTTTACGATTTGTTTTTACCATTTAATATTTGTATATGTTTTGACTTTGAGCATTGATGGATAGATAGATACTTTAGTTTTGTGTTGTATCATTTGATATGTGTTTTTGTGTTTTGACTTTGAGCATGAATAGATGGATGGAATTCGTCAGATAGATAGATAGATAGATAGATAGATGATAAATGCTGCGGTAAACTCTCCTGACTGTTTGTCCCTGGGTGGGGTTCGTGGGGGACGCGCGGTGCATTGAACGTGTTCCCATTGGCTGCTTCCTCGAGAAGCTCTTCCTGCTTGTGTCGCGTGGGGGGGGGGGGGGGGGGGGGGGGGGGGGTTTCCTGGTTCACCATGGCAACCGGCCACCGTGGCCGCCGAGGCCCACGGGTATTGTAGTGCCCGCGGCGATCCCGGCTCCTCCAGCTGGACCAAAAACAAACGAGTTCCAGCGAACCCGCTGAAACCCGCACTCCTCCGCGATTCGACACCTTTTCATGGCACCACTGCAGCACCCACCTCCGCCCTCCGCCCGGTGCACGTTCACCTCTCTGTGTGTGGCACACCGTACAGTGCAGGGTATGCAGCACATTACAGTACACGGTGCGGTACTGTGTCCTCAGCGCGCGCCCTGAGCTCCGGGACGTGGACCGAGTTGGTGTCAGAGTCCCGTTGTTGGACCTCTGTGTGGAGACCCGTCGCTTCTCGCCATGGGGGACTCGCTCGGCCGCTGGAGCATCGGACACATACAATCCTTGTTTGTGAGTAGCGGCTGATTCTGGAGGCTTGGACATGTCTGCGAGGTGGCGCAAACTTTTACGGTCGAATGAACCACAGAGACGTGATTTAACGTTAAGACAGGACCTTTAATGTTACATTGGTTTGAACAATATAAATTAGGTTAGAAAACATAATAAATCTTGGCATTGTGTAAGCTCTAATGCATGTTATATATTATATACATACATATATATTATTCTTATTATTTTGTTTTTATTATTATTATTTTTTAAATAATATAACACATGTAATGTGCATTGACAGCACATTCCAAATGGCACATATTTACAAACAATCTGTAAACTTTGTGGAGCGAACACATTTATTTAAAGAACAACATGTGCATGTCGTTGTTGGTTATTTACCAAATTTTAGTTCGTATTTTGTTTTTGGTCAGCTGTTTTACACCCACTATTATTTAAACATGTGATAAGAGACTGGATTTGACGGGTAACCACATGTAGTTTTGAACTGAGTCAAGTGTGCTGTGTGATTCTCAAGAAACAATCAAGGGGCTCATGTGGAAAACCCTTCCCACACTCCCCATCTGATTTGCTTCCTGAGCTCTGAGGAATATTCATCAGCACACTGGATTGGTGCGGGGGGATCGGTGCAATCTGAACTTTCAATCTGGCTTGATTGTATGAACTACTTTGCACATTTCCTTTCATTGTAGTACTGAGTTTACTACAAAATGGTAATTGTGTTTCACCAAGGCTTTGGGTGAAAGTGGACCTTGGCGTGTAATGACTGAAACACCAGAGTTTTGACGATTCATCATTACATCAGTCATAGTGATAATCCTGATCATTTTATTGCCGTTTACACATATCGAAGATTGATAATAAAAACAAAGGTAAATCTTAACAAATTTAGTGATCATTAACTGATCATTATCATCGGCTGCTATGTAAAGCTGTCTTTGAATCTGAATGTAGTTCGTATTAAGAGAACAAAACTATTTTTGCCTTGAGACTGATGATATTATCATTATTATTATTATTATAGTATTGTTGGTTTTTTCATGAAATAAGAAACAGCATTTCACCCAGGTTGACTGTTTCTGAAACTACCGGGTTGTGTATATGTATGTGTGTGCATATATATATATATATATACTGTATACTAAATGGAAGTGGGACTTTTCTATGTATCTGATGTGATGGTTAACTGGGTTCCCACCCTTTCTATCCATCAGTGAAGAGATGTGCTCAAAATGCA